>CAUYLG010077403.1:0-16604 GCA_963573385.1 Cacajao melanocephalus
CTTGTGGAATCGCCACACTGTCTTCCACAATGGTTGAACTAATTTACACTCCCACCAACAGTATAAAAGTGTTCCTATTTCTCCACATCCTTTCCAGCATCTGTTGTCTCCAGATTTTTTAATGATCGCCATTCTAACTGGCATCAGATTGTATCTCAATGTGGTTTTGATTTGCATTTCTCTAATGACCAGTGATGATGAGCATTTTTAAATGGTGTTGGGAAAACTGGCTAGCTGTGTGCAGAAAGCAGAAATGGACCCCTTCCTGATACCTTACACTAAAATTAACTCCAGATGGATTAAAGACTTAAACATAAGACCTAACACCATAAAAACCCTAGAAGAAAACCTAGGCAAAACCATTCAGGACATAGGCATAGGCAAGGACTTCATGACTAAAACACCAAAAGCCAAAATAGACAAATGTGACCTAATTAAACTCCAGAGCTTCTGCACGGCAAAAGAAACAAGCATTAAAGTGAACCAGCAACCAACAGAATGGGAAAAAAATTTTGTAATCTACCCATCTGACAAAGGGCTAACATCCAGAATCGACAAAGAACCAAAACAGATTTACAAGAATAAATAAACAAATCCACCCAAAGGTGGAGAAAGGATATGAACAGACACTTTTCAAAAGAAGACATATATGAAGCCAACAAACATATACAAAAATGCTCATCATCACTGGTCATTAGAAAAAAGCAAATCAAAACCACATTGAGATACCATCTCATGCCAGTTAGAATGGTGATCATTAAAAAAATCTGGTAACAACAGATGCTGGAGAGGATGTGGAGAAATAGGAACACTTTTACACTCTTGGTGGGAGTGCAAATTAGTTCAACCATTGTGGAAGACAGTGTGGCGATTCCTCAAGGATCTAGAAATAGAAATTCCATTTGACCCAGCAATCCCATTACTGGGTATATACCCAAAGGACTATAAATCATTCTATTATAAAGACACATGCACACACATGTACATCGTGGTACTGTTTACAATAACAAAGACCTGGAACCAACCCAAATGCCCATTAATGATAGACTGGACAAGGAAAATGTGGCACATATACACCATGGAATACTATGCAGCCATCAAAAACAATGAGTTTGTGTCCTTTGTAGGGACATGGATGAACCTGGAAACCATCATTCTCAGCAAACTGACATAAGAACAGACAATCAAACACTGCATGTTTTCACGCATAGGTGTGTGTTGAACAATAAGAATACTTGGACACAAAGAGGAGAGCATCACACACTGGGGTCCATTGTGGGGGGTCTACGGGAGGGACAGTGGGAGGGAGGGAGGGAGAGGGATAATGTGGGGAGAGATGTCAGGTATAGGTGATGGGGTGATGGTGGCAGCAAACCACTTTGCCATGCATGAATGTACCTATGCAACAATCTTGCATGATCTGCACATGTACCCCAGAATCTAAAGTACAATTTAAAAAAAAATGTGAATGAGGGCCTGGCACGGTGGCTCACACCTATAATCCCAGTACTTTGCAAGCCTGAGGTGGGTGAGTTACCTGAGGTCAGGAGTTCAAGACCAGCTTGGCCAACATGGTGAAAATCCATCTCTAATAAAAATACAAAAATTAGCTGGGCATGGTGGCATGTGCCTGTAATCCCAGCTGCTCTGGAGGCCGAGGCAGGAGAATTGCTTGAACCTGGGAGGCGGAGTTTGCAGTGAGCTGAGATTGTGCCACTGCACTCCAGCCTGGGCAACAGAGCAAGATTCCATCTCCAAAAATACACAAAAAAGTGTGAATGAGAGAAGAGTTGCAAAGTAGGTATGAGAGGCTTGAAAAGTCTTCAGTTTTGTCTCCTGCCAGTAAGTGAAGATCCAAATGGTCTTTTCCTCTATCCTGGGAGTCTGGGCCAACCTCTGAGAAAGAGTGAGATATACTTTACTTGCAAATAATTTCATCATTGGGAAATTCAGAGGGGCTGGTAAACAGGAAGTGCCTGTCATTCTGATTCTTAATTGTAGCCCATTTTCTCATGGGTTGGAAAGTAGGGAGGAAGGCTTCTATCCCTCTGGGAAGATGCATTTGCTGATATGTAACAGAAAGAATCAGTCCTCCTTGCTCCCTGATCAAAGCATGTTTCAGTTCAAAAGCATGTCTACCTGAGCCACAAAATGTCCTTATGACATTTAGAAGGTACTTTGCATGTGAGGAAACCAGGGATGGAAACAGGGAGCCCCCAGGCTTGCTCTGGAATGAGCACACCCTCTCCCCCTCCACAGTCAGAAATGGCAGGAGAAGGAAGCAGGCGGGTAGCACAGACAGGGCCCCAGTTCCAGGGACCATAAATGAGAGACGTAGAGTGTGGCTGGCAGTGGCCTTTGTGGATGCATATCAAAGTCCACATGGAGTGGGAAGCACAGCTCACCACAGGCTCTCAGCCACAATGGGGCAGAAGGAGGAACAGCAAAGCCCATGGCTGGCGGTGGGGGGGTGGGGGGGGGAGCGGGGGGCAGGCGTGGATAGCAACAGGTCCCAGGGCTAAGCACCTCTATTCGCTTACCTGCATCAGCAAATGGATCTTCCCAGAGAGGCAGGGGGCCTTCCTCCCCACTTTCCAATCCATGGGAAAATGGGCCGCAATTAAGAGTCAGAACGACAAGCACTTCCTATTGACCAGCCCCTCTGAATTTTCCAACAGTGAAATTGTTTGCAAGTAGCACAATCTAAAATACAACCCTTATAGAATGGATGTGGGCCCTCCAATTCCATGCTGAAATTGTCAACCCAGTGGGATGGTATCAGGTGGTAGGACCTTGGGGAGTGGTGAGTCATGAAGGTGAGGCCCTCACCACGGGATTAGTGCCCCTGCAAGAAGAGACAGGTGAGAGCCTCTTTCCATTCCCTCGCCCCGCCCGCCCTGTGGGGAGACCAGGAAGACAGCCCTCACCAGACACCAAACCTTCCCTCACCCTCATCCTGGGCTTTCAGGCTCTAGAACTTCAGGAAACTTCAGGAAATAAATGACTGTTGTTTGAGCCACCTGGTCTAGGGTATCTTGGTATAGCAGCCAGAACGGACTAATGGCACCCTGATATTTGCCAAGGGGTCACATGATCACTTTTCCCACTTATGTTCTTTTAAGTGCCAGCTATTAAGCACTTAAACATATTCTCATATTTAATCCCCACAATAACACTTTGAGGTTATTATTCATCTTTTCTTTTGTGTGTGTGTGTGTGTGTGTGATATGGAGTTTCACTCTGTCGCCCAGGCTGGAGTGCAGTGACACGATCTCGGCTCACTGCAACCTGCACCTCTTGGGTTCAAGCAATTCTCCTGCCTCAGCCTCCCGAGTGGCTGGAACTATAGGCATGCACCACCACACACAGCTAACTTTTGTATTTTTAGTAGAGGCGGGTTATCACTGGAAAACATGAATCAGAAGTGCCAAGAAATTTGTCCCAGCTCCCACAGCTCCTAAATCTTGAAGCTGGGGTTTTAACTGGATCTTTCTCATGTGGCACCTGAGTCCTTAGCACGCATACCACGCTGGTACAGATGGTAGCAGTACTCTTTTTAAAACCTTTCCCTGGGAGCTCAAGTTTAAGTTTGTTGAGGAACCTCCAAACTGCTCTCCACTGTGGCTGCATTAATTTACCTTCCCACCAACACTGCACGAGGGTTCCCTTTTCTCCACATCCTCGCCACTGTTTGTCACTGCCTGTCTTTTGGATATGTCATTTTAGCTGGGGTGAGATGATAGCTCATGGTAGTTTTAGTTTGCATTTCTCTGATGAGCAATGATGTTGAGCACCTTTTCCTATGCCTGTCTGCCATTTAGGAAATTCACTTCGTGCCTCATTTTTATTGAGAGAAAGTAGGTAAAAGGTGGGTGTTGGAACACAGACGTGGGGTTGTGCTTGGGAACAGACAATTGTGGGTGTGGAATTTTCTCAAGGAAAGCAGCCTTAATACAAATAACTGAGGATAAGAAAGAAAACAGCCTGGGACCAAAGACAGGGCAGTGTCCCTCCTGCTTATCTTTCATCAGTCTATTCTTCTCCCATGTTATGGTTCTTTTAAAAGAACTTAGAGTAGAAAAGTGAAGCAGAGGGCAGGGTGTGGTGGCTCTTGCCTGTAATCCCAGCACTTTGGGAGGCTGAGGCCTGTGGATCACCTGAGGTCAGGAGTTTGAGAGGAGCCTGGCCAACATGATGAAATCCCGTCTCTAATAAAAATACAAAAATTAGCCGGGCATGGTGGCACACACCTGTTATCCCAGCTACTTGGGAGGCTGAGACAGGAGAATCACCAGAACCCATGAGGCAGAGGTTATTGTGAGATGAAATTGCAGCATTGCACTCCAGCCTGGGCGACAGGGCGAGACTCTGTTTTAAAAAGGGAAGGAAGAAAGGGAGGAAGGGAGGGAGGAAGGGGAGAGGGAGGAGGGGAAAGTGAAGCAGAGTGACATATTTATCAAGCTCTTTCCCTGCAGGGGACAGGTCCACTGATACGTGAGACGACAATCCTGCATGTGCACAGGTGTGATGATTTAGGGTGTGATTTCAGACTTCAGACCTCAGAATAGCAACAGCTGAGACTCAAACTGTCTCAAAATCAAGACCTCAGCAGCTGTCAGTTTCAGCGCCTGGACTGATGCTGCCTGCGCACTTGTGAAGATGCAGTGAGATGCCCCCTGGAGAAAGGCAGCCTTTGGAACTGTTTGGAATCTGGCTCCACCGCTGATGAGCTGTGTGCCTTTGGGGAATCTACATACTCCCTTAGAATCTTGGTTTTGTCATCTGTAAAATCGGAAGGCCACAGTGTGTGGCGTTACAGTGATTAAATGAGGTAATGACACAAAGCACTCTGGCAATACGGAAGCAGCTGTTCCCTTCCTCTTTTCAAGGTATACAAACTGGTGTCATTTTAGCAATATATAACCCATTTTCCCCAGAAGCAAATCTATGGTCAAGTCATTTTCAGCAAAGCTGAACAATCTCGCTGTACCTTGGTTAGCGGCAATAGTTCGAAATGCCTTCAAGAGAAGCACATCAGTATTGGCCACTGGACGCTGTTGCTCTCATCTTAGTTTGTTTAATACATAAATTACTGATGAGCCTATCATGGACATTGATCATTTTAGTGTACCAGTTTACCTTAAGAGCTTCAGCCATGATTAGTTTGCCATTTCAGCACTGGTAGCCTCACTCAAGCAGTTCTACCGTTAACTTTTAACAAGTGGATGGAAATACTGCTGTCATTTGGGATCTCACATTTGGAAGGAAAAAAGTATTCCAATTTATTTACGGTTTCCTTAAATCACAAAATTCACCATGCAGTCCTTGAAGATTGAAACATATAGAAGCTGTCAGATGTTAACATCAATTCCTGGATAAGAAGCATTGACTGCTCTGTTAATGCACCAGATCTTCTAGTTTGCCTCCAGGAAAATTATCCTGAAGGTGATGAATCTTTCAGGTAGTCCCAAAGCCTCTCCTTGGGAAACTGCCTGGGGCTTAGAGCCCACTTCACCCCCAACTCAGCAGATAAGGGAGGATACTGTAACATTGCTTCTGCAATCTGATTACCTTGCCAGAGTTTAATGCATTGAGAAAAGGTAGGCTGGACAGAATCTGTCCCTCCTAGAATCCATGAACATGGGAAGGCCTCAGTTCTGTCTCTCCATCTGACCACATCCTATCCCGGGCTCAAATCCAGTGTGTCGGCCCATTCTGACTCAGCATGGTGGGTTAATTCAGAGGACTTCTTTCCACACTTTGCCTACATGATCAGCTATCCTGTGGCTGCTGACCCTCACTGGGTTATCAGACCCTGCTGACTAATCATTAGTTCCTTTTGCTTGACGGCCTAGACATTCTTCCCCTCCCAACCATCTCAGCTGTAATGTCTTTTCTTCATCAGTCTTAACAATTAACCATTTATTAACTATCTCTTTTTCTAGAGGGAAGCTGTGCCAACATTTTCTCCCTTTGACAACAAGAATCACAGGTGATGAGATGATTTCCCCGCCCAGAGGACCCATGTGTTGAGCCAAGACCGTAGTTTCCAGTGTAGGGGAATGGCGACCCATTTCTAGCAACTTTGGTTTTTATGAACTCTTGTAAGCACCACGTCCTGCAATAAAAATGTTCTCTTTAATTGTTCTAAATGTATCACCTTTTTAATTCACCTTTTTAATTGTTCTTGTATCATTATATTATAGGAGAACGTAACCAAGGAACAGACAGCCATTTTGACAAGATCTACAAAACCTGAAATATAAAAATTGATACAGTCTTAAATGTCATCAAGGAGGAAAGTTACATACACACACACATACACACACATGCATACACACACCCAAGGCTAAATGTAAGGGACAAGAAACTGAATAATAGGACTACTATTATCTATTATTATTATAAAATAGTCTTATTATTCAATTTCTTGAACAATAAAGCAAAGTAATAATGCAGCTTCCAAGAAAGTATCAAAATCTTACATCTTCCCTTTTTTGGGCAGAGAGTGGACAGTCAAGAAGTAAAGCCTGACCCAGGAGTGAGAGTTTTTTCTGTTCTGTCTCTCGCTTTTCTCATTAGATCTGTGACTACAGAGTATGAGAAAGGCACCTGCAGTTGTAGCTTTCAGTTTTAAAACCTGAACAGATGGAATGCTCACAATTATTTATTTCCCTGAGTCCCACAGAACCACCTCCTCCAGGTGGACCACAGCCACCGCAGACGTCAGAAGGAAAGAGCCACAGAGCGAGCCTGCACTGGTGCTGACATTCCCCCATGCAGGGAAAGAGCTACAAGAATCCTCTCTGCACTTAACACCTTCACCTTTCGTCCCATTATTAAAACCCTATTTGGCATCTTTTATGTTTTTGATGTTTTCTAAATCCCCAAACGGGGACAGAGTAAGTTTTTTTTTTTTGATACAGAGTCGCCCAGACTGGACTGTAGTGGTGCGATCTCGGCTCACTGCAATCTCCGCCGCCCGGGTTCAAGCAGTTCTCTGCCTAAGCCTCTGAGTAGCTGGGATTACAGGTGCCCACCACTATGCCTGGCTTTTTTTTTTTTTTTTTTTTTTTTTGTATTTTTATTAGAGACAGGGTTTCATCATCTTGGCCAGGCTTGTCTTGAATTCCTAACCTTGTGATCCACCCACCTTGGCCTCCCAAAGTGCCGGGATAACAGGCGTGAGCCACCACGCCTGGCCCCAGTGTAATTGTTTTAGCATTTAGATTGCATGATATTTAAGTGTGATTGATTACAAGCATAAAAACTAGTCTCTCTGCCAGGAGCCTTGCATTCATTAATTAGAGAATGTAATTTATATGTTTATGTTACAGTAATTCAATTTATATATTTATATATGCTGAAAGAACTCCAAATATTATAGAAAAGGATGTCTCAAGGGAGGGGTTTTTCAAAAAATTGTAAGTGCACTCACAGCCACCAGGAGCAATGCCACGCATTCTGTAGCAGACATGGGTTTCATGCCACTCCCTGCCTCGGAGACCTCAAGCAAGTGGCTTACACTGCACAAGCCTCATTGTTCTGTGGCAAGGTAGGAATAATAGCGGCTAAGGTGGTGGTTGTATTAATTGCAATAATGCATGCAAAGCATTTTTTGCAATAATTAGCACCTATCCATGAAAAACACATGTTAGCTATTGCTGCTATCACCAACGCTTCTGCATTCAATACCTAAACAATTAATGGACATATTTTTTTTAAATATAGTTTTAAACAAAGAGATAGCATGATAATCAGTTTAGGTCTCTGATTTTTAAAAATACAATAAAATACACTCATTAAAATCAAAGAGATAAATTATTCACCATAGCCAGTGAGTCAGGAAACCTGAGTAAAGCTGAAGAGAATGAAGGGCTTTCCTGCAAGGCGACCACACAGCAAGGTACCTAAAGCTGGGGATGGAGAGGAAGCAAAGAACTAAGGACCCGGCCAGGCGAGGTGGCTCACACCTGTAATCCTAGCACTTTGGGAGGCCAAGGCAGGTGGATCACAAGGTCAGGAGATCGAGACTATCCTGGCCAACATGGTGAAACCCTGTCTCTACTAAAAATACAAAAATAATTAGCTGGGCATGGTGGCGTGTACCTGTAATCCCAGCTACTCGGGAGGCTGAGGCAGGAGAATCGCTCAAACCTGGGAGGCGGAGGTTGCAGTGAGCCGAGATTGCACCACTGTACTCCAGCCTGGGTGACAGAGTGAGACTCCATCTCAAAAAAAAAAAAACAAAACAAAACAAAAAAAGAACTAAGAACCCAGTGGACACCTGTGAGGTTCAGCTGACGGGAAGTGTTTGGGGATTTTGGATTTATTTTATTGTTAAGGTGCTCCTACATTGCAATACGTTCACAGAATATAAATAACATTAGTAATGAGTATAAAGTATGTTTCATTAAAGCATTAAGATTTTTTTACAACTCTCTATATAAAAGAGATAAATTAAAATCTGTGGCATGTCCTTTTATAATTGCCAAATATTTGATTTTTGCATATCAATCTTAACGAACTAAGATGGCTCCAAAAATTTTTTTGATGTTGTGCTTCTAACCGTCAACCACATTATTATATATATTTTTTTCTTTTCGAGACCAAGTCTTGCTCTGAGACCCAGGCTGGAGTGCAGTGGTGCAATCTCAGCTCACTGCAGCCTCTGCCTCCTGGGTTCAAGCAATTCTCCTGCCACAGCCTCCCGGGTAGCTGGGATTACAGACGTGCACACCCACACCCAGCTAATTTTTGTATTTTTAATAGATAGAGCATTTCACCATGTTGGCCAGGCTGTTCTCGAAATCCTGACCTCCTGATCTGCCCGCCTCAGCCTCTCAAGTAGTTTACAGGTGTGAGCCACCGCACCCGGCCAATCACATTAAACTGCTGCTCGCATAACAGCAGGGCACTCATAACAGGTGCATTACAAGGCACTTAAAATATGCTGCTTTTACACCAAAGACTGAGTCCTATTTTAATTTACCAGCTGCAAAGTTCCTAACCTAATGTAATAAAAAAAAAATTAGAATTGTGTGTTTAGGCAGCCATTCATTAGATGGGGGCTGAAAATCAGATAATTGATTCCTATGAATTGCTAAACAAATTATTGCAGAGTTCAAACAAGCTTTTATGCAAAACATGCTCACTGACTTCAAGAAGCTTCTTGAGAGCCTGTGGGAGGTAGAGGTTTTCCATTTGGTGTAAAGACTTTCTAGTAAACATCAGCTCTGCTGAGAGGACTCCAAAGCCCCCTCCCCACTGGGAAGAGCAGGCAGCCACAGTCTCTACCCTGCTCCTTGTTCCCACCGGCCAAACTATCATATGAAAGATAAACCAGCCCGAAGCCTTGTCCACCGCCCCAGGTCCCTGACCTCTGTGGTTCCTCACTCTCCTTCTGTTCCCTGCAAACTCTGAATTAGCTGCATTTGCAATGCATTGCACACGCTGCTTAACGCGCATGCCGAAGAAGAAAAAGTGGCAGAATGTTTTATTAAATCACATTTTCCTATAGCCTATGAATGGTGATTACATGCAGTGACCACCAAGGACCGGCCCCACACAACCAAACAATCCAGCTCTTATTTTCAGAAGAAACAAACAATCTGGCCCGTTCACAGCCAGTCTGTGGCAAGTTTAGAAACCTGGAGCTTAAACAGCAACTTTAGATGCTGAATAACGTCGGAGAGGCAAACTGGCCGCCGCACACGGGCACAGCATTGAGGCTGCTCAGGAAGGAGAAACGGATGAACGCGCAGATGAATGGGGCAGGGCAATGCCACCCGCTGCCATGCAGGGGGGCTCCTGCATCTTCTTTCGGGTCATGTTCAGAAGGGAAAAAAGGCAAGGAAGAGAGGTGCCTAATGGCTGAAGAAGTATTTAGTGTTCTGGAGGGCATTCCCTGTGAGGGTGGCTGTTTTCCCCTATTCAATGGGGGTTCTGTTTATAAAAGGCCCAGTCATTTGTAAAGGAGTTGACAATGCAGGAACATTACTTTCTAACTTTCTGAGGCTAACAGAAGAAATAAGATGGATGAATCTGAGCACAAGCTTTCAAAACAAAGAGCTTCAAGCCAGGGATGGAAATGCACACCGGCCCCCGGGAAGGATGCCGACTCAGTTAACTGGTTCTTCTTTTCTTTTTCTTTTGGCTTCAGTCATTTGCATGCTCTAAGCACCTGACATTTTCACTTCACTGTGTATTTCCAGTTTTAAACGTCCCTGAATCATGAGTTACTTTTAGGTTTTTCTGAGATCATTTCTTTTCTTCATGCTTTACAAGGTTTTATTATGCTTGAGGTATTTGCTTTCATATTAAGATATGTCTCAGACAAGAGCATTCTAAACGCCAGAAAAAGGCCTTTCAGATACTGTGTCAGAGGGGCTCTGGGACATAGGGATTGTTGGAAAGTCTCCCCTGACCAGCTGGAGACTCGAGTTGGGAGTGACAGTCCTGCTGGAACACAACTGGTCACGGAGCCCTTCGGAGAAATTTTAGCAACTCTGAACTTTGCTTTCAACCTTTGTGACATCTTGGTGAAGAAAAATCTCACCCTCTGGAAAAAAAAAATGTGAATCCAGACTAAAGTTAAGTGAAATGCCACGTGGAAAAAAATCTGCTAAGAGGCAAGACAGATACACGCTCAGTGACAAACACAGTCCACAGAGGAGCAGCCGGAGTCACTTTCTCCTCCTGTGGCCTGCATGCTCAAGAGTTCCCAGACAACAAATACTCCAGTGGCACCCAAATCAGCCCAGCTTAAACATCTCTCCTATCTGCCTTATCCCTGGGCGTGAGCCTTCGTTCTCATCGAAACGCAAACTCTGCTAAAGGAGGTGACTTCTTCCACCTTTTGTGGCCTGGTTTCCTGGGATGCCTTCCTGAGTCCAGGGTGGCTGAGACCTGCCTGGGAAGAACTCTGGAAGTTGAAGCTGCCTGCCTGGGCAAGGAGGCACCCAGAGGGTGTCTCTGAGCTGTCTGAAGACTTGGAAATGATAGACAGTGCTGGGACAGACCTGGCCTGTGTCACAATTTGCCACTGAGTCTGGTAGGGATGTATCTACCGTGTGGCTATCACCCTGCTGATGACTCTAGATTTTAGGTGTTTTCTAAAAATTCAGATTGTGGGCAAATGCTACTGTTCCTAAAGAACCTATTACAATATGGAAAACCACTCCGTGTTCTGCGACACAAACTTCTACCTGGGTTAATTTTGTTTTCAAAAGGAATAGGAATAATTTAGGAGAAGATTGAGAAAACCATGTGCAGAGGTGTGTGAGTACCACCCTAGCCGGGGGCATGTGCACAAACCAAGGTTCTACTTGGGAGGCGGTATGGCCAGTGCCTCAGCCTCACAGCTGGCATCACTGAAAGTCACTTGTGCCCTACTCTGCCTCCCAACAGGAGTTAGCTTAGGTTCAACTTTGCAATGAGGACAACTGATGAACCAAATGGCAAGAGGGATGTAACTTCCATACCTCGGCTGCTTGGAAAGGAGATTTGAGGTGCTGACATTTTAATGCTTCTCTTTTTCTGCCCTACCTCCTCAGGCTGCAGTTAACTCACTCATCAGCTGCCCACTGGGAGAGACAGGGTTGTCCCTGCCAGGCCTCAGCTGCCACTTCTAGCTGGTGACTTGCCCAACCAAGGGAACTACAAAGACCCCTTCTTTCATGCCCGTCAGTTCAGGTGGGCAAGCCTGTGCGGCCTCCACAGGGGGTCCTGCTCTGCATGGAGCCAGCCTGCTCCCTGGGAATCGGACTGGTCCTTCCTCTCCCCCACTCCAACCGCTTCCTGCATCTTTAATCACGGTCCGCCCCTCCCTTCCAGTCACCACAATCCTACCCAGCCTGCTTCCATGCTGACTCCAGCGCCCACTGTGGGGTTTTCTCCCCACAACTCTGAATGGTCTTGGCAGTTAGCTTGAATCACATGCCTTTTGGAATTGACTACAAACTCTATTTTGAATCGTACTCCAAGGTGTGAAGTGGGTGTTACGTTCCAGCTCAGGCAAATCCTGTGACACCAGGAAGGGTTGTTCTAGGGCACCAGTGTTGCAGGGCCTGGCGTCATCATAGCAGGAGTGGTGGCTGTGGGGCTGCATCCTCCGTGCCCTCGCCTGCCTGATGGCCACGGAACCTGCTGCCATCACCACTCCTCCCATGCTAGTCACTGAAGCAAGATGGACAAAGAGCCCTCCGGGTAGAACAGACAGTGCATTCCATTCCATTCCAGCGCCACCACTGTGCATCTAAGACGAGACACTGCACGTCTTCCTGCTATTCCACAGTCTCTCAAGGGAAAGGGCTGGGTCACAGATCATGTGACTTCCTTCTAGGTTGCTAAGTCTGTATTACGAGCATTTTATGTTAGCTGTCTTCTATATGGGCATGCTGATTGCCTGAACCTGAGTGCTGTGTGCCACGTTGCGTTTCAGAGGTTACAAGATGTCCCGGAATGCAGGCTCAGGAAAATGACTGATGCACTGTGTTCTAATATGGAATTCTACAGGTATTTGTGGAAAACATCAATACATTAGTGAAACATGGACCATTTCTGGTGATGGATGAGACCTGCCTGGGTACAGAACATGGCATGAACCGCTTTCACGAAGCCCACATTCTGGGATGTCTCGCAACCCCTGGAATGCAATGAGGCAGATAGCATGCTATATCTCCATCCCAGCCATTTGAGACAAAAGAACACCTCTTTAAGTACATCCCACAGAGTGCCCCACAGACTCATCCCATAGAGCTCCAGCAATGCCAGAAATGGTCCATGTTTTACTAGTGTATTGACGTTTTTCCATAAATACCTGTAGAATACCATATTAGAACACGGCAGCTCAATCTCTTTCCTGAGCCTGCATTCCAGGACACCTTGCAAGCTCTGAAATGCAGCGTGACACGCAGCACTCAGATTCCTGCAATCTTGGGCTACAGTATCCAGCTCTAACTTATTGGCTTCCTGGATTGATTCTGCATTCTTAATCTACTGCAGTAATTGTTTATTAACATGTGAAACATTTCCCACCGGGGACACTACTTGGATTTTGAGTGTCACAGTTTATGACCTACGTCTGCATATTGTTTATAGGTTAGTTGGGTGTACTATGCCTGACAAATCATCTTAATGGTCATTTATACAACCCATAAGTGGCAAAATATCGATATTTGTTAGGTGCAATAAGTACTCACAATTCAGGTATGTGGCATTGACAGCTTGTTTTTTTTTTGTTTTTGTTTTTGTTTTTTAATAAATACTCTCACTTGAGATGTAAGAGATGTGAGAAGCTTGTTCTAGTATCCTGCATTCACTGCAATAAGCCATAACAAAAATATGGCAATTATCCGTTGCTTCCTATAACTGGCATTCCACATTAACGTGGCGATGTTAGGTAGACGGTGCGCGACATCCGCTGCTCCCTTCCACCACCTTCACCTTCATGTGGTTCTCACCCCTCCTTCATGGATCACACATTACTTGCCTGTTTTCCATCCTTAAGTATAGAGAAAAACCGAAATCATCACTTCAGTCCCAGGAAGAGGATCTGCTGGCTTATGAAACCCAAAGTAACATACAAGCTTAGAGTAACACTTTGAGGCAGAAAAAAGCTTGGCTTGAACACAAGGATTACACATTGTTTTTTATTTTTTTTCTGTTGCCTTTTTTTTTTTTTTGAGACAGAGTCTTGCTCTGTTGTCCAGGCCTGAGTGCAGTGGCACAGTCTTGGCTCACTGTAACCTCTGCCTACCAGGTTCAAGCGATTTGCCCACATCAGCCTCCCAAGTAGCTGGGACTACAGGTGCCCGCCACCACATCTGGCTAATTTTTGTATTTTTAGTAGAGATGAGGTTTCACCATGTTAGCCAGGCTGGTCTCAAACTCCTGACCTCAGCTGATCTGCCACCTCAGCCTCCCAAAGTGCTGGGATTACAAGTGTGAGCCACGGTGCCCAGGCTTGTATTTTAAAATTCTGCATAAAGTTATCAAATCTCAGGAGTGATCACCACCATGGTTTACTGAGCAGCACCTAGATCCAGACACGGTTTAGTAAAAGGCATCTTGGCTTTTCCACACAGCCAGTGAGCCTTGCTATTGATGGCAGAAGTGAGGGTGGTCTTGGGGAACCTCCAAACCCTGCAGTCGAGCAAGAGGTGTTTGTTCCAGTATCACAACCAGTAAGAGAAGAGGCAGTTATTACTATGAGTGTGAACGGCTTCTGTCCTTTTTGCTTTTGCATCTTACTACTTTCCCTTCCAAACATCCACTCTAGAAGATATGATATGAAGGGCACATTCCTGGAAGAGCAGTCAGCATACTTAGGGATCAGGAAAAGCTAGTACTCAAAAGGGAATACTTGCAAAAGTATTTTTCCCTGTTCCCTATGTTTTTAAACAGATAACAAAATACAAATTCCATATACATTTGGTCAGCCCATATTTAAAATCCTCGCTGAAGATAAGGTGCTGATGATACATCTATGACCAGAATAATTTAAACTAGCACAGCGTGTAATAACAAAGCTGAAATTATTTTGTGTTTATACTATTAAGTTATAAAAATAATTCTGAAGTATATTATGGAAATAGTCTACTAAGATCTAATTTCTAATTACAACAGATGATATTAAGTAATTTGGATTGGGGTACTTCCTCATTTTTTCCAGTTTTGTCTATGAAAGTGAGCATTTTTAAAAGGCTGATGTAAATCATTATAAATTATAATGTAACACCAATGGCTGACCCCAATCATTAAAATTACATGAAGTCAGATTCTGGTTAAACTGCCAAACACCAAACTGAATGTTGTTTTGGATCCTAAATTCTTGAACTGAATGAGGAGATTGTTTCTGGGATTCCAGTTTTCACAATGACTCAAAGCAATCTTCATACCCCTAGTGTATCTTACAATGAAGAAAAACTATGCTTTACCAATATTCTCTACAGTAAGCAACATATGAGCCACAGAGATTAACCAACCTCCCTCATTTTTTTGGCAGCCAATAACCTAAGAGTTGTCAGAGAGAGAAATCAATGCTTTAAACCATCTAAATGCAACCTGGGAGTACAGCTTTGAAACTGTATAAAGCATTAATCGATAGTGCTAGCTGTTCATGATTTAAGTACAGAATTACAGACGAGTAACTGTCACTAGGTTGCTATATTGGCAAGACCAGTCAAGAGCTTCTAAAATTGGGAACATTTTCAGGAACTGAGAGAAAATGAATGTGTTTGCCTTTCACATTAAAGACTGCCTGGAAATCAAACATCAAAGTCCAATAACATTCAAAAAAAAAAAAAACCTGAGAAATATATATATTTCCTCACATAGTCAAACATGTCATATCTCTCCAAACTGGGCTAGAGTATAAAATAGATCTTTCTCAAAGACGGTAGAAAATAAGGAAAACCAAACATGCTTGGAGCAGAACTATTAAAACAGCCGAAAGGGAACATTTGCAACCATGATGTGGTGGCATAACGCTGTCTTCTCTAATAAGACAGGAGCTGGCTTCAGCTGCATCCATCACAGGCTCTGGCAGCGGGCACCTCCTCCTGCAGGAACACAGCAGCTGTTCCCAGGACCCACCGCAAGTCTCCCGCGCCTGAGATCCTCCAGTGCCCAAGACCTAGCTAAGCATCTCACTTCCAAGGCAAGTGCTTTCTACTCTTTCCCAATTATGGTGCTGCCAAAGTACTGCAGGGACACTGGGCAGGCACGCCGAGTGGGAAATGGCCAAACGTACCTTCCCAAAAAGGCATTTGAGACAGACAAATCATTCCTAGGGCTTGACAATGGAAGACTTTATTTTGCTAATTTTTTGGTGGGGGAGGGAAGAGGGACAGAATCCCAAAATGTGTACACACTCTTTAAACATGGATCCATGAACAAACAACTATCTTCTTTATTTACCAGATTTCCTTGGTCCTAGAGTTTCAGACTCTTAACAGCCCCCTATCTAAATGCTCTGGCAAACGCTCTGGCACTTTCCTCCCAATGGACAGACACACCAAGTGTGGACACACAGAGACCCCTAAATGTTGTGGCCCAGAGGGTCATCCGTGGGCCAGCAGCAACCGCATGACCTGGGAGCCTGCAAGAGATGCAGGATCTCATGACATACGCCCATCCAGCAGAAGCAGCATCTGGACTTTAACAAACTCTTCAGGTCATTTGTATGCACATTAAAGTTCAGAAACCACAGCTGGGAGCAGTGGCTTATGCCTGCAATCCCAACACTTTGGGAGGCCGAGGCAGGTGGACCACTTGAGGTCAGGAGTTCGAGACCAGCTTGGCCAACATGGCAAAACCCCATCTCTACTACAAACACAAAAATAAGCCGGGTGTGGTGGTGCACACTTGTAATCCCACATACTTGGGAGGCTGGGGTGGGAGAATCACTTGAACCTGGGAGGTGGAGGTTGCAGTGAGCCAAGACAGTGCTGCCGAACTCCAGCCTGGATGACAGAGTAACACTGTCTCCAAAAAAAAAAAAAAAAAAAAAAAAAAAAAAAAAAAATTTTTAAAAACATGAGGTTAAGGCCGGGGGTTAGAACCAAACAAAACCAACATTTATTGGTGTGTATTTGATAATT
>CAUYLG010077406.1:0-94709 GCA_963573385.1 Cacajao melanocephalus
GAAAAATAAAAGTGTAGGCCAGGCGCGGTGGCTCACGCCTGTAATCCTAGCACTTTGGGAGGCCGAGGTGGGTGGATCACCTGAGGTCAGGAGTTCAAGACCAGCCTGGCCATCATGGTGAAACCCCATCTTTAAAAAAAAAAGAAAAAGAAAAAAAAGTGTGCTAGTACAGAGAAGCCGATAAAAATTAAAAAAAAAAGAAGAAAAACAAAAGTAGGGAAAAAAAAAGAAAAACAAAAGTGAAAAACAAAATAATGAGCAAAAAATATGCGATTAAATAAACTACATAACATCCTAGGCTGAGCGAGGTAGTAATCCCAACACTTTGGGAAGTCAAGGTGAGCGGATCACCTGAGGTCAGGAGTTGAAGACCAGCGTGGCCAACATGGTGAAACCCCATCTGTACAAAAAATACAAAACTTAGCCAGGCGTGGTGGTGTGCATCTGTAGTCCCAGCTACTTGGGAGGCTGAGGCAGAGAATCACTAGAACCCAGGAGGTGGAGGTTGCAGCAAGCCAAAATTGTGCCATTGCACTCCAGCCTGGGCAACAAGAGCAAAACTCCGTCTCAAAAACTAAAAATGAAAAATAAATAAACTATATAACATCTTTATAAGAAACTTCTCTGTAATTTTTGAAAAAGCGACTTTAGGAAAAATATCTATCAGGAGAACCTGAGCTACCTGAGAACTCAGCAAATGAGCAACATTGGATGAGAAGCAATTTCCTGGCTTTGCCACATAATAATAATATGTCATCATATAGAAAACAAGCCTTGAAAGAAAAAAAAAAAAACACCTTATAGCTCAGGACAGCAACATCAGCCTCCATGACTGTAAAAAACACCATAGGGCCAGAGCCTCCTCCTCTCCTGTTGCATCTCCTCTGGATATCAGTGAACACAAGCTCCACAGAAACTCCAGGAACTAATAGAAAGAACCAGCTGACCATTCCAGGGAGGCTTACTTAAGGGAAATTTGTAAAAAACTTTTCCAGTACCCCAGACCCTTCAAGAGTCTAAAGGTAAGGACATGCAATAAAGCCTCGAAGCAAAGCATGTAAGATTGTCCAAAATGATGCAACAATTTAGAATTCACTGGAATGACCACCCGACTTGTTTTACTGTTGTCTATATCATTGTTACTGTTGACTGGGTTTTAACTAAGTGTGTATTTTTCAAACTTTGTTCAACAGAGCAGAACTGCCTTCAGAACTCAAACTTCTATATAGTGGGTCAAATAGGGTCTCCCCAAAAAATTCACATCCACTCAGAACTTGAGAATGTGATGTTGCTTAGAAATAGGGTCTCTGTGGATGTAATTAAGTTAAGATGTGGTCGGCCGGGTGCGGTAGCTCATGCTTGTAATGCCAGCACTTTGAGAGGATCACCTGAGGTCAGGAGTTTGAGACCAGCCTGGCCAACATGGTGAAACCCCATCTCTACTAAAAATACAAAAATTGGCTGGGCATGGTAGCGGGCACCTGCAATCCCAGCTACTTGGGAGGCTGAGGCAGGAGAATCGCTTGAACCCAGAAGGTGGAGGTTGCAGGGAGCCCAGATCGTGCCACTGCACTCCAGCCTGGGCAACAGAGCAAGACTCCCTCTCAAAAAAAAAAAAAAAACATGAGGTCATACTGAATTAGAATGGGCCCTAAATCCAATGACTAGTGGCCTTTAACGAAGAGAGGACATACAGAGAAGGCCAACTGAAGAGAGACGCAGTGACTGGACATTGCAGCGACAAGCCAAGGAATGCTAAAGACTGCCAGGAGCCACCAGAAGAAGAGTCGGGAAGAATTCCTCCGTAGAGAGGGGTCCCCAACCCCCGGGCGGCTGGCCAGTACCAGTCTGTGGCCCATTAGGAGCCGAGCCACACGGCAGGAGATGAGCAGGGGTGAGCGGGCAAGCTTTACCACCTGAGCTCCACCTCCTGTTGGATCAGCGGTGACATCAGATTCTCATAGGAGCATGAACCCCATTGTAAACTGAGCGTGCAAGAGAGCTAGTTTGCACACTCCTCATGACAATCGAACGCTGATGATCTTATGTGAAACAGTTTCATCCTAGAACCCTCCCCCACCCCCAGTTGGTGCGATAAAATGTCTTCCATAAAACTTGTCCCTGGTGCCAAAAAGCTTGTGAATGCTGCCCTAGAGCATTCAGAAGGAGCATGCCAGTTGTGTGCAGTAGCCACACCTATAATCTCAACGCTGTGGAAGGCCAAGGCAGGAGGATGGCTTGAGGCCAGATGTTTAAGACTACCATGGGCAACAGAGTGAGACCCAATCTCTAAAAAACAAAAAATTAGTCAGGCATGGTAGTGCACACCAGTACTTCTAAGCTACTCTCGAGGCTGAAGCAGGAGGATCACTTGAACCCAGGAGGTAAAGACTGCAACGAGTTATAATCACACCACCGCACTCCAGTGGAGTTGCTACAGGTAAACAAGGGTTCCACAGGCCTAGACAGGTGACAGAATGACCCTGTCTCTAAAACAAACCAAAAAAAAAAAAAAAGAAGGAGAAGAAGAAGGTAACATGCCTTGCCAACACCTTGACTTTAGGCTCCTGGCTTCCAGAGAACTTTGAGAGAATATACTCCTGTTTCCATAAGCCACCAAGTTGGTGGTAATATGTGATGGCAGCCCTAGAAAACTAATACAACCCACAAACAGAAGTCTCAAAGTAAAGACAGAAAATCACACAAAAGAGGGATTATTGAGGGGACAGTATATTAAGAAAACATGTTACTTTACAGCTCCATCTCAGGATACGTGTCAAGGATGGAAGATGCTTCTGAAGAAATGCTGAAAGCTAAAATTAACATTTTGTAAGCAGTTTTCTTGTTTCTCTGAGCGGTGGTTCCTAAGCATTGGTGTGCATAAGCATTACCTGGCAAGAGCATTAGAGTGCAGACTCCCAAGCCCTGACCCAAGGTCTTTGTGCAAGAGATGGTATTTTCAACAAGGAACCCCAGATTCCAGTGACACCTCTGGATCACATTTATGAAAATTCTGTTGGGAGGTGAACACACATATAACAAAAACATCCTCTGGGGATGTTCATCAACTCCCTGTCCAGCAACCCCAAACCAGATAACTACTTGATGCCTGCGCTCACACCATCCATGACCGCCGCCGGCAATGTCCTGTGCCTCCAACTGCACTCCACTTTTGCACCAATGGGCACCTCTCCTGAACCCACTGAGTATGTTTTTACCTTTGCTCATGATCTCTACTCAGAAGTTTCTGTCCCCCCATCCACATACTGTCTTTCTAAGGAAATTTCATGCACCTTCCAAAATCCCAACTAAGCATCATCGCTCCCTAAAGATTCCCTAGCATGCTTAAGAGAGAATCATCCATTGCTCCTTCAGCATACTGGACCAGCCTGCAGCATACATAGCTGTCTGCCCCATGACATGGGGAGATTCCCCCCCGCCATGCCCCATAGGCACAGTCTCTCTCCTATATCATTGTCACCTAACAGAGTCACTTAATAAACACCAATTGAGGGAGTTTCCTGATAAGAAATCTGTGAACAGCACTATCTTGAAAACGTGAAATAAAAGTCAGAGTAGCCTACCCTCACTGTCCCTGCCCCATCATTATACACCTTCAGAGAATCCAGCTTCTCCATTATAGAAACTAGCACACTTGTGATTAATATCAGTGTGCTAATTCATTTAACGTCCATCTTCCCCACAAGCCTGTGAGTTCTCTGCAGCCAGAGCTGCGTCTGCTATTTACTGCTGTACCTCTAGGCCCTAGCCCTACAACAAGCTCATGGTGATAAATGAATCCTTCACATGTGAGATCAGTTGGCATTCTAGAAAGTTGTAAGAAAAAAAAAAAAAAACCTTGAAAACATTATGCTACATGAAAGAAGCCAGTCACAAAAGGCCAACATTTTATGATCCCATTTACATGAAACGCCCAGAATAGGCAAGGCCTTAGAGAAAGTACATTCATGATTGCCTGGGGGTCAAGGGCGTTTGGGGAGAAATAGGGAATAATCTGGGGCATGATGCATGTGTTCTGAAGTTGACTGTAGTGATGATTGCACATCACTAAGAATACACTAAAAACCACTGAATTGCACACTTTACGTGCATGAACTGCATGGCATGTGAATTATATCTCAACAAAGCTGTTAAAGTTACAGAAGTTCTGCTGTTACAGATATTAGAAAATTAAGTTTGCTCAGAAAAAGGAACATGGTATAATTGGGAGAAACCATGGAAAGCTTTCAGAAGTCGCATGGACTTCTTTTTTGTTTTTAATAGATGCAGATTCGGTTTTATTTAGTATCCTGTAACTAGAGCTTAAATGCTCATGAACATCTGGTCTGAGCTGCTCATTTTTAAAGAAATAAAAACTAAGACTCAGAAGTTCAGTGATTTGTCTACGATCTCACAGCCAGTGTGCGGAAGCTTAAGATTCAAACTCAATCACAGCACATTATTTACAGAAGAAAAAGGGGGGATTTGTGGCTGCCACTCAAGTACACATCAACAGGTGTGTGGATAAGCGAACTGCAATATAGACAGTCCATGGAGTATTATTCAGCCTTAAAAGGAAAAAATTTCTGACACATGCTACAATACGGATGAACCTTGAAGACATTATGCTAAGTAAAATAAACCAGTCACAAAAAGAGAAATCCTATGTGCTTCCACTTATATGAGGTAACTAGAGTGGCCAAATTCACAGAGAAGAAGGAAAATGGTGGCCACTGGGGCTAGGGGAACAAGGAGAGAATAAGGAGTTATTATTTATTAAACACACAGGCCAGGCCTAGTGACTCACACCTGTAATCCCAGCACTTTGGGAGGCTGAAGCAGGTGGATCATGAGGTCAGGAAATCGAGACCATCCTGGCCAACCTGGTGAAACCCTGTCTCTACTAATATACAAAAAATTAGCCAGGCATGGTGGTGAACGCCTGTAGTCTCAGCTACTTGGGAGGCTGAGACAGGGGAATCGCTTGAACCCAGGAGGTAGAGATTGCACTGAGCTGAGATCACGCCACTGCATTCCAGCATGGTGACAAAGCAAGACTCTGTTTAAACACACACACACACACACATACACACACACACACACACACACACACACACAGAGTTTCCATTTCACAAGATGAAAGGAGTTCTGGACACTGACTGCATGGCAATGTAAATGTACTTAACACTACTGAACTGTACACCTCAAAAGAGCTAAAATGGGCTGGTGCAGTGGTTCACACCTGTAATCCCGGCACATTTGGAGGCCAAGGCAGGCGGATCACTTGAGGCCAGGAATTCAAGACCAGCCTGACCAATATAGCGAAATCTCCTCTCTACTAAAAAAAAATACAAAAATTAGTTGGACATGGTGATGCACGCCTGTAATCCCAGCTGCTAGGGAGGCTGAGACAGGAGAATCGCTTGAACCAGGGAGGTAGAGGTTGCAGTGAGCCAAGATCATGCCACTGCACTCCAGCCCAGGCAAAAGAGCAAGACTCCATCTCAAACAAACAAAACAAATAGCTAAGATGTTGAATTTTATATTATTTAACCATAATTAAAAATAAACGTTTTTTTTTTTTTTTTTTGAGACAGGGTCTCACTCTGTCGCCAGGCGCCAGGCGCCAGGCGCCAGGCTGGAGTGCAATGGTGCGATCTTAGCTCACTGCAACCTCCGCCTCCCAGGTTCAATCAATTCTCCTGCCTCAGCCTCCCGAGTAGCTGGGACTACAGGCACGTGCCACCATGCCCAGCTAATTTTTTTGTATTTTTAGTAGAGATGGGGTTTCACCATGTCGGCCAGGATGGTCTTGATCTTGACCTCGTGATCCACCCTCCTCAGCCTCCCAGAGTGCTGGGATTACAGGCGTGAGCCACCGCATCCAGCAAAAATAAACTGTTTTTTTAAAATCCAAAGTCAAGTCTCCTAACTCCCATCCTGAACTCTCTTCCACTGTGGCCCTTCCCAGACCCAGGAATGCACAGATGGAAAGGAAAGCAGGCTGCTTGCTCAGACTTCACAATCAAGAAATCAGAGAGGCCCAAGTCACTGCTTACAAGGAATCTCGAGAATTTTAACAAATCTCAGCAGGACCAATCAGTACACAGATCAATAAAATGGAGGCCACTCCACAGGTCTGAGTCGTCCCAAAGACGACTTGCCAAGAGGTAAATGGATGGCAGCAAAAGGTATCTGGTATTGAGTGCCAAGCTGGTCAGATAGCTTATCAGACTTAAAAGAGTCTAAGTCAACCAAGGATCTGGAGATTCTGTGATTCTGGTTAAGCTGGCCTATAATTACGCATTGCTAACAAACTCCTAGATGATGCTGGTCCAGGGACCGCTGTTTTAAAATTTTTTATTTGAATCGTTTCTTTTTCTTTGTCTTTTCTTTCTTTCTTTCTTGAGACAGAATCTCCAGCCTGGCGCCCAGGCTGGAGGGTGCAATGGTGCAATCTTGGCTCATTGCAACCTCTGCCTCCCAGGTTCAAGCAATTCTCCTGCCTCATCCTCCCAAGTAGCTGGGATTACAGGTGTGTGCCACCACGCCTGACTAACTTTTTGTATTTTTAATAGAGATGGGGTTTCACCATTTTAGCCAGGCTGGTCTCAAACTTCTGACCTCAGGTGATCCACCTGCCTCAGCCTCCCAAACTGCTGGGATTACAGACATGAGCCATTGCACTCGGCCTATTTAAACAGTTTTTGGGGATGAGGTGATTTTTGGTTACATGGATAAGTTCTTTAGCGGTGATTTCTGAGATTCTGGTGCACCCTTCTCCCGAGCCATGTACACTGTATCCAGTATGTTATCTTTTACCCCTCACCCACCTCCCACCCTTCCTCCCGAGTCCCCAGAATCCATTGTATCAGTCTTATGTCTTTGCCTAAGGGCCCACTTTTTGACACTTTGAGAAGCTAGGGTAGCCATGAAATGAAATCACATTCCTTACCCCAAATGAGAAGCCACCTTCTCAGACTTGGGGCTCCATGGGATCATTCCATTTTCAGTAGAACTAAGCATGCAATCACAAGCCAATACATCTCAGCTCACTTTAGGCTGAGTTAGAAAACATACATATTTCACTGCCATGGTTTGTGAAAATGAAAGCTTCGTTAGGTCAAAACCGAGCCAGTGGAGTGGTTGCTTGATTGCAGGGAAAGGAAAGAAACCAACTGTGGTCCGTTTCTAAAGGGAATATGAAACAGGATTTAAAAGTCAGTGGAATGTGGTCTAATAACCGATTCAGAATCTCACTCTGGTCCCTTGATAACTCACAATGTCAAAAGCTCCCACTGAAAGAGAGCCCAAACATTCTGATTTGCAGAGAGTCATAGACAGCACGGTTTTTTAACTTTGGTTTTCATGAAGTCTGGGGTTTCATGCCAGTTCTTAGTGAAAATTAACCAGAAAGAAAAGTCATCAGAACAGGAAGAAAAAGCCATTGGTAAGGCCCAGAGCCTCATCAGTCAACAAGACAGATGTTATAAAGACAAGCACTTAAGGGAAATTAAAATATTTCATAACACACTATGTTTTTTGGGTGTTTGGGATGGGATGAGTGCTTTTAGATTTTATTATTTTTTTAAACATAGGGTTTGTCACCCAGGCTGGAGTGCAGTGGCACAATCATATCTTATTGCAGCCTCCAACTCCTGGGCTCTAGCAATCCTCCCACCTCAGCCTCCTGAGTAGCTAAGGCTACAGTTATGTGCCACCATGCCTGGCTCATGTCTTATGTTCTGTAGAGACTAGCTCTCACAATTTGCACAAGCTGGACTCAAATTCCTGGCCTTGAGCAATCCTCCCATCTTGGCAACACACTCTGTCTTTAAGATTAAAGGTCACCAATTAAAATTAAAAGCACTATTGAGCCAGGCGCAGTGGCTAATGCCTATAATCCCAGCACTTTAGGAGGCTAACTGTTTGAGCTCAGGAGTTCAAGACGAACCTGGGCATCATAACAAGACCTTGTATCTATGAAAAATTAAAAAAAAAATTTTTTTTTTTTAATAGCCAGGTGTGATGGTGTGCACCTATAGTCCCAGCTACTCAGGAGGCTGAGGCGGGAGGATTGCTTGAGCCCAGGAGATTGAGGCTGCAGTGACCTGTGATCACACCAATGCATGCCAGCCTGGACAACAGAGCAATACCCCGCCTCAAAAACAATAAATAAATCTAAATAAATCAAATTAAAAGCAGGCTTCTTGTAGAAAAGGAAAGAAAAACATTTTTTAAAAAGAAAGCAAATAATTGATTCCTTGCAACCAAAAACCGTCCCCACATCCTCTACAGAAACTGAACGTGGCCAGGTATGGTGGCTCATGCCTGTAATCCCAGCACTTTGGGAAGCCAAGGCCAGTGGATCACCTGAGGTCAGAAGTTCAAGACCAGCCTTGACCAACATGGTGAAATCCTGTCTCTACTAAATATACACAATTAGCCAGGCCTGGTGGTGCATGCCTATAATCTCAGCTACTTGGGAGGCTGAGGCAGAAGAATCACTTGAACCCAGGAGGCAGATGTTGCGGTGAGCCGAGATCGCACCACTGGACTCTAACCTGCTCAACAGGAGCAAAATTCCATCTCAAAAAAAAAAAAAAAGACGGAGAGAGAAACAATGTGACAAAAAACTGACTCTGCACCAAATAAGCTTCTAACTTTCACTGCACTTGTTAGTACCCCTTCCTATATACACGCGTCAGCTAATTTACCTTCACATTTTATTGCTGTTATGATTAGTAAGTCCCCAGGACAAGAGCGGGTGGTTTAACTATTACTCATGATATTTATTAAGCAATTTTCTCAAAGTTCAAAGCTACTAATGTTTACTTGTTGCAAAGTCAATTTAATTAAATATGTATACACACAGCTCTTCACTTTAAAGGCTGGAAATAAAGAAATCAAATGGAAACTTCAGGTTGTAAAAGGAGAGACCTGGCACAGTGGCTCATGCCTGTAATCCCAACACTTTGGGAGGCCGAAGCAGGTGAATGGCTTGAGGCCAGGAGTTCAAGACCAGCCTGCAAAACCCCACCTCTACAAAAAATACAAACAGCCAGGCATGTGGCGCATGCCTATAGTCTCAGCTACCGGAGAGGCTGAGGTGGGAGGACTTCTTGAGCCCAGGAGGTCAAGGCTGCAGTGATCTGAGATCATGCCACGAACTCCCTCCAGCCTGGGCGACAGAGCCAGACCCTGTCTCCAAAAAAAAAAAAGGCTAAAAGTAGAGCGGATACAGTGCTCAGTACTACCAAAGGTGAGGTCAAATAACATGCTTCATATCCTACTCTGGTGGCAGAGCTGATACAACTTAACTTGGTTTGTTTGTTTGTTTAAGGCAGGGTATCGCTCTGTCGCCCAGGCTGGAGTGCAGTGGTGTGATCATGGCTCACTGCAAGCTCCACCTCCTGGGCTCACACCAACCTCCCCTCAGTCTCCTGAGTAGCTGAGACCACAGATGTGTACACCACCACAGCCGGCTAGGTTTTGTATTTTTTGTAGAGACGGGGTTTCATTATGTGGCCGTGTCTGGTCTGGAACTCCTGGGCTCAAGTGATCTGCCTGCCTTGGCCTCCCGAAGTGTTAGGATTACAAATGTAAGCCACAGCACTGGCCAGCCCACCTTTGTGGAAAGTAAACTATCAACATCTAAAGAGTCAAAAATATTCAGACCCTTTGACCCATTAATTCTTTTTCTGAGGATCCTGACCCAAAGAAATGATCCAAGATTCAGAAAATGTTGCACATAGAAATAAAAACATCCACTGCAGTATTTCCTAATAAGAGAATAAAAATTGGAAATAAACCCTGGGGAGGCGGTGTGGGGGAGGAGGCAGTAGGGGGGAGGGGGCGGGATCACCGTAGCTAAGTGGCTAAGTCAGACCTCATTTCCCAGAATCCCCTCTCCCGGACAGCAGGGAGTGAGTGGCAGCCACGGGGGAATTTGCTCAGTATGTGAAAGCAGGCGTGGAGAAGCAAGTCAAGCGGAGTTGAGGGGCGCACCACCTGTGGCTGCAGCCTCCCACAGTCCCTTGGGTTCCTGGGTCAGGCACTGTGCAGTCCAACAGCAAGGGCGTGGAGTCTTCTGTGCGCCACTCCCAGTCATCCAGATGAGAAGTGGAAGAAACAGACAGGGCTGCACTGCGTGCTGGCTCCGCCCACTCCACATGCTACTTTTCTTCTTGACTCCTGGCCCAGCCAGAGGCAGGGACAAGAGCCTTCCACAGACTTCTTTCAGCTCCCGCAATTGCACAGGGGGAGCCGGGTGTGGTGGCTCACGCTTGTAATCCCAGCACTTTGGGAGGCCAAGGCAGGTGGATCACTTGAGGTCAGTAGTTTAAGACCAGGCTGGCCAACATGATGAAACTCTGTCTCTGCTAAAAATACAAACAATTAACCGGGTATGGTGGCTGGTGCCTGTAATCCGGCTACTCTGGAGGCTGAGGCAGGAGAATCGCTTGAACCCAGGAGGCGGAGGTTGCAGTGAGCCGAGATCACCATTGCATTCCAGCCTGGGCAACAAGAGCGAAACTCCGTCTCGGGGGTTAAAAAAAAAAAAATGCACGGAGGGAATCCCCGTGATAAATCCCTCTGCCATGACCCTCATCAAACCCTAACTGATAGATACATTACCACACATTGACTGAAACAAGAGGGAAGGAAACCCCAGTGCAGTACCCATAGAATAGGAAACACTTGAATACTTGCTAAATGATAATTTACAAACGATTTAAAGCCACTTCCTATACAACCATTTTTAAATGGGAAAAACATCAAGCTAGAATTTAAACTTATGTCTTACATATAATAAACAAAGACCAAAGGAAAATAAAAAAGATGAACTCAAAGTACAACTGAAAAGTAAACAATAGTTCAGTCTAGGCTGAACTGAGTTCACTTTTGTTTCTTCAGTTTTTAAAGTTTTCTATAGATTTTCTGAATGGTTTTAGAATTAAAATTCTTTTCAGATTTTGCTTTTTTTTTTTTTGGAGACAGATTCTTACCCTGTTGCCCAGGCTGGAGTGCGGTTATGCTAACTTGGCTCACTGCAACCTCCACCTCCCAGGTTTCAGCAATTCTCCTGCCTCAGCTTCCCAAGTAGCTGGACTACAGGCGCCTGCCACCACGCCTGGGGAAATTTTTTGTATTTTTAGTAGAAATGGGATTTCACTATGTTGGCCAGGCTGGTCTTGAACTTTTTACCTCAGGTGATCCACCTGCCTTGGCCCCCGAAAGTGCTGGGATTACAGGCGTAAGCCACCACACCCGGCCAAGATTTTGTATGAGTTTCTAAAAATTAAGTTCTACATTCTTTATTGTTATCTTCATTTCAATTCTTTATTGTTCTGTATCTTTTTCTCTTTCACTCTCAGCTTCGATTTTGAAACTATTATAAAATAATTTTTTCTAATTTAAAAAGGCCCTGTTTTTTCTGTGTATACAACAGAATTGCAAATATGATATTACTTTTGTTCACTGCTAACAAATCTTTTGGTTATTTTCCAGAAGAAAAGTCAAACTTCTTGGCATGATCTGGCCACCGATCTTGCCAGCTTAGCCCATCTTATAACCCTGACATAAGAATATGTAATAGTTTTAACAGCACCTTGAAAAATACACTGAAAAAAAAGAAAGAATATGTAATAGTAATAATATGGACATGATGACAGTAATAATAATTGTCATCCCCAGAGGGGACCAACCCTCTGATTGTTCTGTACTTCTGCATGTGTGGGTCTCTTGGCTTGAAATGCTCTCCTCCCCCTTATCCATCAGAACAACAACCACTCATCATCTGAGACTTAACTTAAACCTGACTCATCTGAAGACCTACCTAATTCTCCATCGCCTTCAACTTCACCTCCTAAACTACTCTGAGATGCACTCCACATACGTTCAGTAGCTCTTACCAGATTACTGAATGTGTCTATCTCCCCACCTGGAGGGCTTGTTAAAACTCAGGTCTTTCTGGGAGGCGGAGGTTGCAGTGAGATGAGATCACACCACTGCACTCCAGCCTGGCGCCTGGCGACAGAGCAAGACTCTGTCTCAAAAAAAAAAAAAAAAAAAAAAAAAAAAACTCAGGTTGTTGGGCTGTACCCCTAGGGTTTCTGATTCAGTAGACTGGCGGGGTGGGTGGAGGGGGCAAGAATGTGCATTTCTAGCAAGTTCTCAGATGATGCTGATGTTGCTGGTCTGGGAACCACAGTGGGAGAACCACTGGGCTAGACTCGTAGACTCCCAAAGGCGGGGACTGTTTTATTCATTGTTGCATCCTAAGGGCCAAGAACAGCACCTGACACTTAGTGAAAGATTGGTCAGAAATTATTTTATCTATTTTACTTTTTAAAATGCAGTCATATATAGTCATGCATCAGTTAACAGATACACATTCTAAGAAATGCTGTTAGGCAATGATGTCATTGTACAAACACCAGAGAGTGCACTTAGACAAACCTAGATGGTACAGTCTATTGCTTTAGGCTGCAAACCTGTACAGTATGGTACTGTCCTGAGTGGTATTCGTGTATTTAAACATATCCCAATGTTGGAAATAGATGCTCGGTGCTGCAAAGAAAAATTAGCACTGAGACAAAGGATCTGTCAGCAACACAATTTTTACTTCCTGGACTGCAGGAAGAGTACTCTCACTAGCCATCTTGCCATGAGAGTACAATGAACAAAGGAATACAGACAAATTTATCCCTTACACATTTGAGGTCGTCCTTACTGCTGTGTCTGATCTCCGTTGGTTGGAGCCAGACCTCACAATCTAAACTAAAACCCGATTGGCTAACAACTTAAAACTTTTGTAAACAGGTAAAAGCAATGGAGAGCAGGGACATGCCTGTGAGCACGTCCAGCACAGATATCTTGGTTAAAGTACAAGGACACAGAATGTACTACGTGCCTGTAAGCATGGCATGTCTAACAGCTACATAGGATAGGGCTTTACAACGTTATTAGCACACTTATTCTTTAACAAGAAAGAAAACTTTAAAGAGGAACTTTTTAATTCCCACCACCGAATAAAGAAAAAATATACAGTAAAAATATGTGACCACTGTCATATATGCAATCTTATGGGACCACCATCATGTATGTGATCCATTAACCAAAATGCAACATGCGCCGCATAACGGCTAAACAAAACCCATTCCCATACATATGGCTACCATCGCCAGAATGCCACATCGCATGCTGTGCAGTTACATGCCATCTTACCACTATTTCCTTGATCATATCTTTGTGAAATCTGGAAACCTTAATAAATATGGAATGAAAATATCAAAAGATTCCCCTTTTTAATACACACTCTTTGTGAAAAATCGTTCACCTTAACCCCATCTTTAAAATAAAAAAATTATTTAAAAAAAAAAAAGGCTGGGCGTGGTGGCTGACACCTGTAATCCTAGCACTTTGGGAGGCCAAGGTGGGTAGATCACCTGAGGTCAGGAGTTCAAAACCAGCCTGGCCATCATGGTGAAACCCCATCTTTAAAAAAAAAAAATTATTCGCCTTAGACATAACCATTGTACTTTCTCTGCTGCTCCAAGCAAAGGGAAATGAAGCCAGAAATAGGAGAGGGACAGAGAAGACTTGGCTGTTCTTTCACGCCCAACCTATTGATGGCAAAAGCCTAGCTCATTGTCCCAAATGCCCTTCCATACACTATTTTTTTTTTCCTGAGACAGAGTCTCACTCTGTCATCTTTTTTTATTTTTATTTTTATTTTTAGTTTGAGATGGAGTCTCACTCTGTCGCCCAGGCTGGAGTGCAGTGGCGCAATCTCGGCTCACTGCAACCTCCATCTCTGGGTTCAAGCAATTCTCCTGCCTCAGCCTCCCAAGTAGCTGGGACTACAGGCACATGCCACCACGCCCAGCTAATTTTTGTATTTTTAGTGGAAACGTTATTTCACCACGTTGGCCAGGATGGTCTCGATCTCCTGACATCGCAATTCATCCACCTTGGCCTCCCAAAGTGCTGGGATTACAGGCATGAGCCACTGCACCCGGCCCTTCCATACTCTTTATTCCGCCCTTGCGCTTCTACCTCTATAATGATGACGGATTGGCAGTACCAAACCCAGCAGCAGGACTCGGGTGATCCAGCCTGGTTTCTAAATTCCTTCCTGCCAGCAGTGACTATGGCCTTCCCAGACACATCCTCCAGCCAGTGTGTGAGACAGCCACGGGAATGCAGAGAAGAAAAGCGACACCACTTGAAAAGGCTGGAAAGACGTGGCAACATGCGAGAACGATTTTCCAGGGAAACAGTAGAAACAAACACAGAGGTGTTAAAATAAATAGCATGCGCCTGCAATGCCCAGACATGTCCCCTGTGGCTGAAATATAACGTGTGATGGCAGATAAGCACAGAAAAGAATTTGGGGCCAGACTGTGGAAGGTCTGAACTGTCATATCACAAAGATCAGACTGTAATCTGTATGTGGTCGCTCCCGTCAAAGGGGAGTGGCGATGATCAGAACTACATGTTGGAAAACAACTCTAGCGGCTGGATGAATGATAAAGGGGCATTGGAGGGGACATTCTGTGCCTTATAGTTAAATGCCAAATTAAACTGCAAGGAAACATGTAACAGATTAAAATGTATGTGGGTATGTCTTTATCCAACACTGAAGTAAAGGCCTCTCGTGTTCTCTTTTCAGTCTCTCTCATTTCATTCCCAAAACAACGTAAGCTAGGTAAACAAGCAATTGAAGCTGTAGGTACTAAAGAAACTGAGAGTCAGAGCTCTTCAGAGCAGGCGAGTCACCCAAGCCATCCTAGATTTGATCCTAGCCTTTAAAAAAGAAGAAAGGCTTCACCAGAATGAACAATGCCACTTATAGTTATTGGTATCACTTAGAGCTATGCAGAATAACGATTTGCCTTGTTCTTTACAGCCAAAATCTTCTGAAATGTGCCTTAAAGTCATTCAGGTGATTAGATTGAGCAAAGCGGGTAGAAGGAGAATGAAAACAAATACATCAGTTATGCCATTTGCAGACACAACATTTCTGAAAGTAGATGGAATAATGTGATTTATACTTCAACTGCAACAATGTTTTATGATCCATTCTTTTAGTTGGAAGCTAGAGCAATGCATACCAAACTTTGGAAACTCAAATTATTCTTCTTAGAACATAAGAAGAAGAGGGAGCAAATTTAAAAAAGGATTGATCCCTTCCTTGGTGGCTGGGAGATTCTAATTATCCTTTAAGATGAGGGTGGCAATTGACTTATACTCTGAAACATCTTAACTCAGCGCTCATACAGACACAATGATCAGATTGTCAGGGAATACATTATCCCACATATAATGTGGAATTTATCACATAAACAAAGCTTAATATTTCTAAATGTCCATTTTGTTTTTGTAGTTGTTGTTGCTGTTGTTTTTTGAGATGGAGTCTTGCTCTGTCACCCAGGATGGAGAGCAGTGGTGAGATCTTGGTTCACTGCAACCTTCACCTCCTAGGCTCCAGCGATCCTCCCACCTCAGCCTCCAGAGTAGCTGGGACCACAGGCATGCACCCACCACACCTGGCTAATTTTTGTATTTTTGTTAGAGACAGGGTTTTGCCGTGTTGCCGGGACTGGTCTCAAACTCTTGAGCTCAAGCAATCCACCCACCTCGGCCTCCCAAAGTGGTAGGATTACAGCCACCACGCCTGGCCTAAATGTCCAAATATTGTTTAAAATGTGTTTAAATCCCTATTTTTAAAGGGAAGAAAAGGCACTGTATAATATATTGCAGAACTTCCACATCCAGATAAGATGAAGTAACAGGGACCAGATTTATACTCCCACCTGAAACAATTTAAAAATTGGACAGAATCTATGAAACGATGGTTTTCAGACACTGAAGAGCAGGTAGCACAGGACGCTGATCTGTAACAGATGGAAAACCAAACAGATAAGCCCGGCAATCTGCCCTGGTGTCCCAGCTGCTTGGTCTCAGCACAGGCAGAGGGAACCCGAGCAGGACCTGTGGTGCCCAAGTCGAAGCTAAAACAGACAGCCATGCCACCATTTGAAATGGGCATGCTAAAGCATTTGCTTCTTGATGGCAAATAGTCACTTGTATATTACGTCATGCTTGAATACTGTGAAGACCACGGTTGAGAGATGAAAAGGTTTCTTCTCAATACTGCTGAACTTTTTAAAATTCAGACACGCTCTTATAATGAATTTTTACTTCCTCACTTCCTAACAGGCCATCCCTGCAACTAACCACAAGAGTGTTCTCGTTGCAGTTATAGTTCATTCCTCCTTCCATCTTTTCATTCCCAAATGCAGTAGCTCTGTGTGTGTGGACAGGCTCCAGGTGTGACCTGCAGTGACCCTCCAGAGTGAAGCAATACTACAAGGAATGTGGTGATATCTGTTGTAATAGCCTGGCCATCCCAATTCTCTGTAATGTCCCAGGGAGAAGATTTTGCCAGCAAGTGACCTCTGGCCTGGCACTCAGTAGGCATGCAATGAATAACCACTGAATTAATTAATTACTTAGTAAATGAATCAAGTATTATGGTTAAAGGTCTCAGGCAGGCTGGGCACAGTGGCTAACACCTGTAATCCTAGCACTTTGGGAGGCCGAGGCGGGCGGATCACGAAGTCAAGAGATCGAGACCATCCTGGTCAACATGGAGAAACCCCATCTCTACTAAAAATACAAAAATTAGCCGGGTGTGGTGGCGAGCACCTGTAGTCCCAGCTATTTGGGAGGCTGAGGCAGGAGAATCGCTTGAACCTGGGAAGTAGAGGTTGCAGTGAGCCGAGATCATTCCACTGCACTCCAGCCTGGGCGACAGAGTGAGATTCCATCTCAAACAAAAAATAAAAATAAAAATAAAAAAAGATATAATACAAAAACTTCACCACTGTAGCAAACTTTGAAATATTTACATTTTTCTCATCTCAAAAGTAATGTCTTTGTAAAAGAAAAAATTTGGTAAAATATCACATTATGAAGAAAATAGTTCGTCACTGTTCAAACTATAGACTTTCCAATCTATTTTTAATGTAAATATATCAAAGTTAAGCTCATATTATATATAGTTATTGATCTAATTTATTTTCTATCTGATATCCTAAATATACTCCCATGTTAGTAAAAAATTATAGCTGAGCACACTGGCGCACACTTGTAATCTTAAGGATTGCTTGAGCCCAGGAGTTTAAGACCAGCCTGGGCAAAATGATGAAACCCATCTCTACTAAAAGTACATAAATCAGCTGGGCGTGGTGGCAGCCACCTGTAATCCCAGCTACTCAGGTAGGCTGAAGTGGGAGGATCAATTAACCCTGGGAGGTCAAGGCTGGAGTGAAACATGATTGAGCCACTGTACTTCATCCTTGGTGACACAGACAGATTCTGTCTCAAAAAAAGAAAGAAAGAAACTACATAATATAGTGATATGGTTTGGATTTGTGTTCCCGCCCAAATCTCATGTCGAATTATAATCCTCAGTGTTGGAGAAAGGGCCTGGTGGGAGGTGACTGGATCATGGGGGCAGACGGCGCCCTTGTTGTTCTCATGATAGTGAGTTCTCACAAGATCTGGTTGTTTGAAAGTATACAGCACTTGGACAGGCGCGGTGGCTCACGCCTGTAATCCCAGCACTTTGGGAGGCCCAGGCGGGCAGATCATGAGGTCAAGAGATCGAGACCATCCTGGCCAACATGGTGAAACCCCGTCTCTACTAAAAATACAAAAATTAGCTGGGAATGGTGATGCGCACCTGTAGTCCCAGCTACTCGGGAGGCTGAGGCAGGAGAATTGCTTGAACACAGGAGGCGGAGGTTGCAGTGAGCTGAGATTGCGCCACTGCACTCCAGCCTGACACCTGGTGACGAAGCAAGACTCTGTCTCAAAAAAAAAAAAAGAAAGAAAGTGTATAGCACCTCCCCGCTCTGGCCACGTGAGACCTGCCTGCTTTGCCTTCTGCCATGAAAATAAGCTTCCTGAGGCCTCCCAGTCATGCTTCCGGTATAGCCTGTGTACCATAAGCCAATTAAATCTCTTTTCTTTATGAAATACCAAATTTCAGGTATTCCTTTATAGCAGTGTAAGAACAGACTGATCTATAGGATATTCCATTACTTAACTATTTCTTTGTTTTTGAACAGTTAGATCACTTCTGGTAGTTGGACATTCACAAAATTATCTCAGCTTGCTTTCTTAATAAAAGGTTAATCTTTCCAAGATAATGGTGCAGGAATTTATGAATGGAGTAGCTACCCTCACCAACTACTTTTTACTAACCAACCCCTTAAGCACAAGACAACAAAAGGTCCCAGGAAGTGACCATGTTAGTAGGCCACACATACATAATTGCATACTTGTAATCTTTCTTTTTTTTTTCTTTTTTGAGACAGAGTCTCCCTGTGTTGTCCAGACTGGAGTGCATGGCATGATCTGGGTTCACTGTAACCTCCACCTACCGGGTTCAAGTGATTCTCCTGCCTCAGCCTCCCAAGTAGCTGAGATTACAGGCACCTGCCACCACACCTGGCTAATTTCTGTATTTCTAGTAGAAACAGGGTTTCGCCATGTTGGACAGGCTAGTCTCAAACTCCTGACCTCAAGTGACCCACCTCGGCCTCCCAAAGAGATGGGATTACAAGTGTGAGCCACTGCACCCAGCCATATTTGTGATCTTTTCCATGAGTTGACTCTCTATGCTGTTTGTCAAATAAGGCACTGGGGAGAATGAAAAGATCTGTGTACAAACGTACCATAAGCTAACCTGTTAAGATGTAACCCTTTTCCCTCTTTTTCTTGCACGAGTCCTGCTGTCTCCCTCAAGTCCTCTTTTGTATCCCGCTTCTTACTACCAACTACTGGTTAAGAAACCTTCCAAAGGTCAGAAGTCTCAATCTCAGTGCCACTGACATTTTGGGGCTGAATAATTCATTGTCGCAAGGGAAGGAGAGAGGTTCTGTGCATTGTAGGATGTTTAGCAGCATCCCTGGCCTCCATCCACTGGGATGCCAGTAGCAACCCACCACAACCCCATTATGACAATCAAAAACAACTCTAGACATTGCCAACTGTCTGTCTCCTAGAAGGCAGTTTCATCCCCTGTTGAGAAACAATCATCTAAATTGATCAATTACTTATTTGATAATAAAGGCAAGGATAAGATCCACCAGAGCTGTGAGAATTCAGCTTCATTATATTAATATGCTGACTATAATCAATTGGTAGTGATCACCTGATGTCATGCAGGGAAAAGTGCTACTGTTGACTGGGGATATCTGCCACAGGTTGAGGAAGGGCAGCCTGTCATCCCCACTACCTCACCAGAAGCACCTGAACAGGAACAGGGGTGGCAACAGTGACTGAAACTAGACTTGAACCCACGAGACCCAGACCCAATACTATCTTCCCTTGAACTCACAGAATAATAACAGAAACCTGGTATTCTTTGTTGTTTTTGAGATGGCACCTCGCTCTGTCACCCAGTCTGGAGTGCAGTGGCACGATCTCGGGTCACTGCAACCTCCACCTCCTGGGTTCAAGTGACTCTTGTGCCTCAGCCTCCTGAGTAGCTGGGATTACAGGCATGCACAACCATGCCCAGCTAAGTTTTGTATTTTTAGCAGAAACAGTGTTTCACCATGTTGACCAGGCTGGTCTCGAACTCCTAACTTCAAGTGATTCATCCACTTCACCCTCTCAAAGTGCTGGTATTACAGGCATGAGCTACCATGCCCAGCAAGCATTGTATTCTTTAACATGCATTTGATTGTAACATCCTACGAAATGATCCCCAGAAGAAACTACAGTTGACCAGTCATTAATATGTATAAGCTTCCTTTTCTATCTAAGCATGCTGTATACCATCAAAGGCTGGTAAGAAATAGAACTGACTTTACTCACATCCTCAAAAAGTTGGCAGCACTGAGTGCTAACCCAGAAACCATAATTATCACGAAAGGAAATAGAACCACTTTCTGCTGAACCATGTAATCTATGTTTAAAAAAGAGGGAGGGCTCTCTCGAAGAACCACTGGGTTGTCTAAGAATATAACAGCTAGTGCAGAACAAACCAGACTGAGATGAAACAAAACCATGGATGGCTGATGCTTCTGACTGTCGATGGGGTCTTAATCACCAGCAATGCAACTTTGCAGTTATTTAACCTCTCTGTGTCTCAATTTCCCTCATTTGGTTAAGCAGGGATAAAATAGTACTCATACCTCCTAGTGTTGTTAGGATGAAGAAATAAGAGAATAACAAAAGCCATATGCAGTTAAGTATTTTACAAATGTTAGCTAATATTGTGTGATGTCAGAACTATATTCAATCGAGGCAGCATCCAACAGCTTGTGTCATATTTGCCAGCAGCTTAGCAACTGAAGGTGTTAAGAAATGAGAAACTCAGGAAAAGTCTCACTCAAAGACTGTATTCACAATCTAGCTTTCCCTTATAGCTTCAATGTGCTCAAATTACATCTCATGCAGGTCCAAATATTTCTTCTTACCTAGTCCTTAGTGGAATTAAGAAAATCTGATCACCACACTGCTGACCCCCACCATCCCCGAGCCCCACGTGTCTGCTTTTAGCCTAATTCCTGACACAAAATAAACCTAAATTCTTGGCCTTTAAACAAAAATCACAGCACAAATGGCCAAGTTAATACAGATGCTATCAGGGTTGTCCTGGACCCAGAGGTTAAGAAAACCTTTAGATTTCCAATGGATTGAAAGAGACAAATGAAATAGTAAACTGTCTACTTTAATTGGTTGAGAAGGAAAACAAGCATTTACATTTTCTGTGCTCCCCATTCTAGTTCCTAGCACCCCATCATGGAAGAAAACACCATAAAGTAATACCTCAGTGGGTTCCCAAAGCAGAAGAGTCACAGCAAAGTGATTATGGTACCAGTGGCTATTTGATCAGCTGGTCTTAACAGGTCACCTTGCTTTCATAAACTCAGGATATGGGAAGAATCCGTTGTGATTTTGCTGATTCAATTTCTCTTTTCATCTTAGAGGGAAATGCTTGCCTTTTTCCATGTGAAAAGTCACAGCACAGCAGAATCGTAGACCATTAGGGTTGGAGGGCACTTAGCAAACATTATGTACAGCATTTACCAAGGTGTGGTCCAAGCATCCCCCTACATAAGAGTCACAAGTGACACTTGTTTAAAATGCAGATTCATGTGCTGGTATTCAACAGACTCAATCCTTCTTCTTAAATGTGGCTGCATGGCTTGACTCTAGCCAATAAGGAATGTGAATGGAAGAGACGTTTCTGCCCCTCTCACAAGCCTGAAAGCTCTTTCCTCTTCAAGGACTTGACTCCCAGGAATATGGCAACATTGGAAGGCACAAGTTGGCAATAGCAGAGCCACAATATGGAAAGAGCCTGGGTCCTGGAACCACCATTTGGTAAAGAACTTTTATGTGGACAAGAAATAACCTTTTGTTGAGTTAAGCCACTGGAATTTCAGACTTTGTTCCAGGAGTGAGCCTTCCCTACCTAACATACAGGCTTCCTATCTTAGACATAGCAAGTAATATCTGGAGGTCACTGAAGAAAAAAATTATTCTGACACTTGTTAAAAGAGTAATGAAGACTTACTCCAAAACTACTAGCTGAACATGATGGCTCATGCCTGTAATCCCAGCACTTTGGGAGGCAAAGCGGGGTGGATCACCTGAGCCCAGGAGTTCGAGACCAGCCTGGGCTGCATGGTGAAACCCCATCTCTACAAAATAAAATATGAAAATTAGCCAGGCATGGTGGTGTATGCAGGGAGTCCCAGCTATTCAGGAGGTTAAGGTGGGAGGATCGTTTGAGCCCAAGAGGTAGGGGTTACAGTGAGCTGAGACTATGCCACTACACTCCAGCCTGGGCAATGAAATGACATCTCAAATATATATATATATATATATATATATATATATATATATATATATATATATAAAATAAGGATATTGTAACAGAGGAACGAGATCAAGCTCAACTCCAAACACAGCAAGGACAGGTGAGAACTTACAGCCAAGGAGCAAAGTTGAAAGGGTCAGTGGATAGACAATTACCAATAGGAAACATCAGCAGTAGGAAGATTCTTTTTTTTTTCTTTGAGCCGGAGTCTTCCTCTGTTGCCTACACTGGAGTGCAGTGGCACGATCTCAGCTCACTGCAACCTCTACCTCCTGGGCTCAAGTGATTCTCCCACCTCAGCCTCCCGAGTAGCTGGGATCACAGGTGCATATCACTACGCCTGGCTATTTATTGTATTTTTAGTGGAAACGGGGTTTCACCATGTTGACCAGGCTAGTATTGAATTCCTGACCTAAAGTGATCCATCCGCCTTGGACTCCCAAGGCACTGGGATTACAGGCACGAGCCACCGCGCCCGGCCAGGAGATTCTTGCAATCGTGCGAAAGCGAAACTGGCCTAATAGAATTCTTATTAAATATAGCTAAGGACTTACACATCAAAGGTAGAAAATGAGGAACCTGATCAGGTTATTAAGGGTGGTCAGATATCAGGAATGAGAGAATAACCTAGCAGGATTCTTTGCTAAGACTGGACTGGACAGGTCAAAGAGAGGATGGGGCCAGGGTCACAGCCTAGCCGAAAACAGGGCTCAGAGGAGCCTGACTACAGTTTCATCAAGGAGGAAATTCTTGTCAAGGTAGGGCTCTGGAATTCTGTATTTAACAAGCTCATTAAGATTTAGAAGGAAAAATAAGCTGAGGAAGGAGAAAGACCATGCACCAGGTCACGTAGGCAAACACGGGACCGCCAGGACCTGAAGAAGTCCCCAACGATTGGTCAGATTGGATCCAGTGTTTCAATGAACTACTGTATTAAATACCAAATTGCAATACAGCTCCTATGTACGTGTTACCCAGGATTGAAAGCAACTATCAACTGCCTTGGAGCAATTTCCACAGAAAGCATAGGAGAGAAACCTGGCTGGGCACAGTGGCTCACACCTGTAATCTCAGCACTTTGGGAGGCCCAGGTGGGCAGATCACGAGGTCAGGAGATCGAGACCATCTTGGCCAACATGGCCGCCTCTACTAAAAGTATAAAACAATTAGCCGGGCATGGTAGCATGCGGCTGTAGTCCCAGCCACTTGGGAGGCTGAGGCGGAAGAATGGCTGGAACCCAGGAGGCAGAGGTTGCAGTGACGCGAGACCGTGCCACTGCACTCCAGCCTGGCAACAAAGCAAGACTCCATTCTCTAAAAAAAAAGAGAAACCTTGGACTGTAGAGCTTCATTTTACAACTTTAACTCTGAAAAAAGCAAAAGGAAAAGAGGATAGAAAGGAATGGGTTACAAAAGTGCCCAACATGGGACGTGGCCAGGCCTGTCAGACTCCCCAGCTGCTTTTGGTCATTGGGAATAATTAAACCCTCTAGTACCAGACAAGAAATAATGAACAGACATTTCAGGGCCAGCTCCCCAGATACTAGAAAAGCATGGGAGTGGGGGAGGCAACCTCTTCCCACAAGACAATTACGGTAGAGATTCACCCATAACCCAAAATGCTTTATAGAATTGGGTTCAGAGTCTATGGACCATGTTGCTATATGTCACTGGTATAATTCTTTTCCTCTTAAGGAAAGATCTCATTTTTTAATGGTTTTTTAAAAGTTATCATACGGAGCTAGGAGTTACTGTTTCTTTGATGCATTCTCCTGTTTTTAGCCTCTCTTACCTTCCTTGCAAATCTGCCTGTTGAAGCCCTCTTTGACCATCAAGGAGCAGTTTAAATGCCCTCATGTAAGAAATCTCACCTGACCCACCACCGCTGCCCACTCCTGTGGTCTATCAGTGGTGAATCTCTTTCAGCGTCTGAAATATAATTTCTGATGTTTATTCAAGGCAAAAAGAATCATATTTTATAGCCATGGTTTCTATAATGAGCCCTGAACTATTGCGGTTTTCCAAGTTTTCATTCTCAAGCTCAGGGCATCCCTATCCCTCCTGCAAATCCCTAAAAACTGGGATTTGAAATTCACTGTATGCAACATAAATCTGACTGGTTACATAATGTAAAACATCAGACAGAGCTGGCTTCCATTCAAGTCATTTAGAACATGTTTCATAAAAGCTGAACCTCAAGGGAGGCAGCCTCTCAAAAGCCAAAGCAAAGCTGCAGTTCATCCTCAGACCCTCCTTGGTCTCAAATTAAAATATCCAGGAGGATAGAAATTGATGAGATTTCATTAAGTAAAAAATTTCATGAAAATCAATCCTAACCTCTGTGGCTCCCAGCAGCAGGACCTGTGTTTATATGAACAGCATTAAAGATAAGCTGTCCCACGGAAATTACAGCAGCAGTTATCAAACAACTTTAATGCAGTCTTAAGTGGAGGCACTAAAATATAAAATTCGCACCGGCTTTTCTGTCGTTCACAGCGTGGCGCTGAGTCAGCCAGCAACCACACAAGAAAACAGCTGCTGAGAAATACAGCTTCCTGATTTAAAAATAAATCAGTAAATTTCTACTAAAAATTTCTGCTAAATGCCTTATTGCATTCTATTTCAAACGAGGGGTGAAATATCTAGAATGCCACCATGGTTTTTAAGCATAAGGGGTTTGATCTGATGAATTTCATGTTTGTGCTCTGAAACTTTACTAGAAAAAAATGAGGGATAGATAACTAATTGCTACCATATTAATTTCATACTTACATTCCCCATAAGGAAAGAAGCAAAATTTGTCAGCTTGAGGGAAATGAAACTGGACTAATTATCAGGACCTCAGCAAATAATGATCCAATATCCAAAGAACTGCAGTCTGACATTAAATATGTGACAATTAAAAAAGTCAGCAAACTTTTCGAAGAAATAAGAGAAGGCAAAGACAACTTCCGCTTTTGCTATCGGCAATTTTATGACCAGTAACAAGCAGATAAAGTTTCTGTGGGAAATGTCTCCTAACCTATGAGATACAACATCAACTGTCACAGACTAATGCAAGAAACAGTCTGTGGTGATGAGTGAATCCTGACTTTGAGCAAGACATGGAAACTCCAAGGCCTCAGGTTTTGCTTTTAAATCTATAAAATAAGAAGCTAGGCTCATTTCATTACTGTGCCCCTGCTGGCTTCAACCTTCTGTAATGCTTACTCTGTTTGATATGTGTGTCTTCCAGAATGTTCTTCTTTTTTTGAGATGGCGTCTCGCTCTGTTGCCCAGGCTACAGAGCAATGGTACAATCCTGGCTCACTGCAACCTCTGCCTTCCAGGTTCAAGCGATTTTTCTGCTTCAGCCTCCCGAGTAGCCGGGATTATAGGCGCATGCCACCACGCCCAGCTAAGTTTTGTATTTTTAGTAGAAAGGGGTTTCACCATATTGGCGAGGCTGGTCTCTAACTCCTAACCTCATGATCTACTTGCCTCGGCCTCCCCAGGTGCTGGGATTACAGGCATGAGCCACTGCGCCTGACCCAGAATGTTCTTTAACCACAGTTCTTCTGTATGACATTTCCTCTGGTTTTGCTGAAGGAGGGGCAATGCTCACTCCAAAAGACGCTTTTATATAAGTTCCAAACTTTGTGGAAAATAATCTGGTAAATCCAGGAGAAGTTATATTTCCCCCTTGCCATTCTGGATATCATCTATAATTCTAATTAACAGACACACAGCCCATTGGTGACTGAATATCAGAATTCTATCACCCCAAATGCTCACCTCTCACTGCCTATCCTTCAGAAATGTCAGGCACTCAAAACTGCAGGCAGTATCCAAAGAACTGTTCTCTTTATCAGGAGACCCAGGAGATCCTAAATCCTTGTAAAATTCAAGAGCTGATTCAAGACTATCACCAATTGCTTCATGAGTCAGACTATACCCATTAAATTTTAACAGCCCTCTCTGACTCAGGGACAAGAATATGGCCAGGGCGAGGAGGGGAGGAGAGACGATAAAGGAGAGATTGGGGTTTTGTTGGTTGCATTTTAACGTTCGGGTTTTGGGAAGGTTGGTTTCACGGTTTTGCTTTGGTTTTTTGAGGACTGTGTTTGTTTGTTTTTAAACTAACTCTACCATTAGCTGAAATTTCTGCAGCTGAAAAGTAAAACCAAGATCAAGTTGCTTTCTACTGAAGGTAGGTATGTAAGTTGTGGCTACATTCATGCCTCATGACCCAAACAGCCATTCCAGAAGCACAGGCAGCGGGCGGCATGCATAATTCCATCTGTCTCGTGCTAAGAATCAGGGGTGATCACTTTCAGAGCGCACGCTGAGCTTCCAATGAAACCTTACACACTGGTTTTCGTGGTGGACTGCAAGGTCAACATTTATGGGCACTACTGAGCGAAGGCCAGGGAGTGATGAAGTGTGAATGAGAAAGATGTAGAGAAGGCAAAGAAAACAGAAAAGAAATACAAAGCACATGTCTCTGACGTAACGATGGGAGATATTCACTCACCACGAACAGGAAATGGAACAAGGAAGACCTCTAGCCACAGCGGCAGCGGCTGGGCTACTCTCAGCCAACCCACCACAGCCTTTTCATGCAAAATGTCATCGATGTGCTGCACGTCTTTAGTGAAAACAAATGCTAAGCACAGAAAAGGTGCAAATCTTGCAGTAAAAGCAAAACAGTAAAGTTCCAACAGAAACATTTTATTCATCTTAAAGAAAAGAAGGTTTACTTCAAAGAAAGTAGGGTGGCTGGAGACATTCTTGGAAATTCTGGTTTGCAAAACCATCGGTTTTGTTTATTACGAGGGATTTTGTGCTAAGACAAATGATATCAGTATTATTCTTACCACTATGAACCACAACTATTACAGTCACTGTGGGCCTTAAGGTAGGACAGGGTAGGGTAGGATAATAAGAAAGATGGAAAAGTAGGCCAGGCAGTGGCTCATGCCTGTAATCCTAGTACTTTGGGAGGCTGAGGCAGGAGGATCACTCGAGCCCAGGAGTTCGAGACCAGCCTGCGCAACAAAGGGAAACCCCAACTCTACAAAATTTTTCTTTATTTATTTTCCTACAGCTGCTAGTAATTGGGAATTTTTTTTAATTAGCGGGGTGTAGTGATGTGCACCTGTGGTCCCAGCTCTCAGGAGGCTGAGGTGGGAGGATTGCTTGAGCACAAGGAGGTCAAGCCTGCAGTAAGCTGTGTTCGCACCACTGCATTCCAGCCTAGGCAACAGAGAGAGACCCTGTCTCAAGAAGGAAAGAAAAAAAAAGAAGAAAAGCAAAAGGAAAAAAGGAAAGAAACATGGAGAAAGTAGAGAAAAGGGAAAGAAATTCTCCTAAGATCAATAAATTAGAATAAAGGAGGAAGAAGGTGAGAATGATCTGAATGTGTTAAAAACTGAGCTGTGAGTTCAGAGATAAAAGGGGCAAAAGCGCCAGGCGTGGTAGCTCACGCCTGTAATCCCAGCACTTTGGGAGGTCGAGGCAGGCAGATCTCTTGAGGTCAAGAGTTCGAAACCAGCCTGGCCAACACGGTGAAACCCCGTCTCTACTAAAAATACAAAACAATTAGCTAGGCATGGTGGCACACACCTGTAATCCCAGCTACTTGGGAGGCTGAGCCAGAAGAACTGGTTGAACCCAGGAGGTGGAGGTTGCAGTGTGCCGAGATCACGCCACCGCACTCCAGCCTGGGCAACAGAGCAAGATTCCATCTCAAAAGAGGGGCAAAAGCAAATGGAAGTGAAGAGACTGCGGCTCACGCGTTTCCCTGCAGCATCTGCAGGAATGTTGGTCAGATGCCTGCTAGCCTGAGAAATAAGGAGGTGGACAGTGACAGGGATGAATGCTTATACTAGTCAGGGTTCTCATGAGAAACAGAACCCATCCATATATACATTCCTACACAACACACATACATATATCTGCATGAAGAAATTTATTATAAGGAATTGACTCATGCGATTATGGAGGTTAACATACCTGAAGATGTGCAGTTGGCAAACTGGAGAACTAGGAGGGCAGTGGTGGAGTTCCAGGCTAAGGATGAAAGCAGGAGGGAAAAAATGATGTCCCAGCTCCAAAGACAGTCAGGCAGGAGAAACTCCCCTCACTCAGGGGTAGAGCCAGACTTTTGTTCTATTCAGGCCTTCAACTGAATGGAGGAGGCCCACCCACATGAGACAGAGGACAATCTGTTTCACTCAGTCTATTGCTTTCAAGGTTCATCTCATCCGAAACACCCTCACAGAAACAACCAGAATATCTGACCAGATATCCGGGCACCTTGTGACCCAGTCAAGTCGACACAAAATTAACCATCACAGTATTCTTTGTGTAGCAGGCCCCAACAAAAACACATGAGGAACACTGGTTACTCCTAAAACATCTACACTGACCAAGATTAGAGGACAGAATCTAAATTAGCAGTGCAACTTGGAGGCCAGGTGCAGTGGCTCACGCCTGTAATCCCAACACTTTGAGAGGCAGAGTCGGGTGAATCACAAGGTCAAGAGATCAAGACCATCCTGGCCATAATGGTGAAACCCCGTCTCTACTAAAAATACAAAAATTAGTTGTGCGTGGTGTCATCTGCCTGTAGTCCCAGCTACTCAGGATGCTGAGGCAGAAGAATCACTTGAACCTAGGAGGCAGAAGTTGCAGTGAGCTGAGATCGCACCACTACACTCCAGCCTGGTGACAGAGTGAGACTGTCTCAAAAAAAAAAGAAGTGCAACTTGGAGAAGCCCAAGGAAGGGGCTGAGCATGGAGGTATCTCGCAAATATTCCTTCTCAACTCTGCCAAAGACCTCAGGCCACAACTTCTGTCCCTCAAGACTCCACAATCAGAACTGTGGCAGCTCTCAGAACTGCTATAAGACAGGATGGCAAATTCCCAAATTACAGGCATGGGTTTTGGGTCAGAAAGTCCAGCTCTACCAAATGGAGTCCCCTGGCATCTACTTCTGAAAGTCCTTGTGGCCTGGGTACTTGACCTCTCTCCACCTCAGTGTCCCCATTTGCAAAAGCAAATACAACAGTACCCACCTACAAGGACTGGTTTTTGGTTTTTTTCTTCTGAGACAGGGTCATTCTGTCGCCCAGGCCGGAGTGCAGTGGCACCATCATGGCTCACTGCAGCCTCAACTTTCCAGGCTCAGGTGATCCTCCCACCTCAGCCTCCCGAGTAGCTGGGACTACAGGCACACACCACCACATCCAGCTAATTTTGTATTTTTTGTAAAGACGGGGTTCCACCATGTTGCCCAGGCTGGTCTTGAGCTCCTGGACTCAAGTGACCCTCACACTGCTGTCTCCCAAAGCGCAGGAACCACAGACGTGAGCCACCATGGCTGGCCAGGATTGTTATGAGATGAGAAAGAAGTAATGGCTACTAAGGAATTAGCCCAATACCAGACATGTACTAGGTACTCTAGAAAATCGTCATAATTCTTTTCGTTTTGTTTTTTATTTTTCTTTTCTTTTCTTTTTTTTTTTTTTTTTTTAAGATGGAGTCTTGCTTTGTCTCCCAAGCTGGAGTGCAGTGACACAATCTCGGCTCACTACAACCTACGCTTTCTGGGTTCAACCGATTCTCCTGCCTCAGTCTCCCGAGTAGCTGGGATTACAGGCATGTGCCACCACGCCTGGCTAATTTTTTAGTTTTAGTAGAGACGGGGTTTCACCATGTTGGTCAGGCTGGTCTCGAACGCCTGACCTCAGGTGATCTGCCTGCCTCAGCCTCCCAAAGTGCTAGGATTACAGGTGTAAGCCACTGTGCCCAGGCTGTTTTTTAATTAAATGCTTGTTCCCTCCATAAAGTTTCCAGCCAGAAAAACACCAGCCACTTCCACAGAGAAATCTTCCCGGCACTGTCACCACTCCCTTTTCTTTCTACCCAGGGTAGGCCTGGATTTGCAGTCACACAACTGACGATGTCAAGTATCAAGAGAGGTCCCAGCAGATTGACCAAGCCTAGGCAGAAAATGTTCACACTGAGGCATAATTGAATGAGAGGGAAAAGCAAATGCCTGGCAGTTTGGGTGAGAGGAAGGCCAGAGGGGCCTGGGGGACTTCCTTCGGGCCGCCAGGCCAATAATCAGGCAGCAACCACATAACCAGCCTTGCCGCTTCCCTCCCAGCAGAACAGAATGAATGATGGAAGGAGCTGCTCGTGAATTATCCAGCTGCAGACAACAGGCCTCTCGGCCCCGAAGGCACTGCTACCCATTTCCCCACGGCCTGGTATTGGACAAAGGCAAGATGCAATTTCCCTTCATCCCAGAATATGCAAGACAATGCTGTATCCTATCATAACTGGAATTCTCCAAATTACCTCTTTTCAGAGAGGCCCCATCCAACTTCCCTACAGAAACAATAGCGCCTCTCTCCTATTCCAAAGAGAAGCAAGTGTGAGATGTTTTCTTGGAATGCTTCCTTGACTTTCTGCAAGAAGCAGGTCCTGTTTAACTGTGGTGGCTCCTCCTGCAGCTCTACGGTTAGGGAGTGCCGCTCTTGCCCCTGGGCGTCCTGCTTCCCACCCAGATCTGAGATTCTTCAAGGCAGAGCAGGTGCCTTCTCCCTGCACATTGCTTTCCTGGGCCTGGGCAAATGCAGTGTACATACTCGAAGGACCTCACTGAAGAACGGCGTTGACCCACAGAGGCGCCGGCGGGACAGGGGGGCGCTCTTCCCTCCTGGAGAGTTATATTCGTCTATTTTTAAGTTGCTGATAAAGACATACCTGAGACCGAATAATTCATGAGAAAAAAGTGTAGGCTGGGCCTGGTGGCTCGTGCCCATAATCCCAACACTTAGGGAGGCCGAGGCAGGCAGGTCACGAGGTCAGGAGATCGATACCAGCTGGGCTAACACAGTGGAACCCCTGCCTCTACTAAAAATACAAAAAATTAGCCAGGCGTGGTGGCAGCTGCCTATAATCCCAGCTACTCAGGAGGCTGAGGCAGGAGAATTGCTTGAACCCGGGAGGTGGAGGTGGCAGTGAGCTGAGATTACACTACTGTACTCCGGCCTGGGTGACAGAGACTCTGTCTCAAAAAAAAAAAAAAAGAAAGAAATAAAGAAAAGGAAAAAAGTATAATGAACTCACAGTTCCACATGGCTGGGGAGGCCTCACAATCATGGCAGACGGTGAAACGCACCTCTTCCATTGATGTCAGGCAAGCGAGAATGAGAGCCAAGGGAAAGAGGTTTTCCCTTATCAAACCATCAGATCTCGCGAGACTTACTCCCTACCATGAGAACAGTATGGGGGGGAAACCACCTCCCACCAGTCCCTTCCACAACATGTAGGAATTATGGGAGCTACAATTCAAGATGAGATTTGGGTAGGGACACAGTCAAATCAGATCAAGAGTCCATCAAAACAGTCCTTGTGAGCTTCAGATATCATTAAGCAGCACCTAATTCAACCGGTAGTCAATTAAGTAAGCTAAGAAGCCAAAATGAGATTTTCAGAGGAAAAAAAAAAAGGTTCGCTTACGATGGATATGGCTCAGGCCACACGCTAGGACCAGCCCCGGCATCTGCGTCATCCTGTGGAGTGATCTGCGGCTCTGAGGCGAGCACAAATCAGGCCCAGAGCCACAGGGGCGGCCAGCCCTCCGGGCCACAGGCCTGCCACAGCACCATCCATCACCCTGGCTAACACCAGGTTGCCCAGCCACCAGCAGAGCCAGCCACAGGGACAGGAGGGCTTGGTGACTCTGGCTGCCAAACAGCAGCATGTTTGATTTAGTATTATCATATTTTTCTCATGAATTTTTAAATTCAGATAATTCACCCTGCCTTACTGTTATAGATGTATATATACATACTGCATACAGGGAAATGAGCCAAGTCTACACACGGCTGACAATCCCAGTGACCTTGATGATTCTAACGTAAAGAAAGCACCAGGCTTAAGTGGACCAGAGTCTGTAGTTCAGAGAAAGAGTAAATGCAGAGGCTTCAGAGGGGTAACGGGAGATGTAGCTGAGGATATCCCAGAAAGGAGAGACAAGCTCCAAACCAACACAGCAGAAAGGTGGAAGTGAAGCAATTTGCTTATAGAGAGAAGTGTGGACAAACCAACACCAGGCACCAGACTGTGGGAGAAACTCAAACCAGATGGAGTGAAAGAGTGTGTGTGTGTGTGTGTGTGTGTGTGTGTGTGTGTGCGCGTGCGCGCGTGCGCGTCAGAGACACACAGAGAGAGACAAAGATAAAGACAGTGAGAGATACACAGTGTTTAGGAAGACGGTTTACAAAGGACATGCTAAAGAAAACTTGAGAGTACTTTCTAAGTGCAAGGGTGCTGAAAATGACAAAGAAAAAGAAGTGTCAGTGCTGACAGACTAAAAAGCTGGTGGCTGGAAGACTGGAGGTGATGCTAACAGAGATGAGGAAGTTGGAAGAGGGAGACAGTGAGTTCGGGTTTCAAGTTGAATTTCCAAGGTTAGCAGGCCACCTTGCAGAGGGCACATCCTAAGGAGATCGATTCCTAGTGATCTACGTTCTTGTATAACCTCTTGCCTTGAATGTGGCCAGGACATGACAAAAATGATGGGGTGTCACTCCATTGATTATATTTCATTATATAAGACTTCATCTAAGCCAGCTGCGCCTTGAAAAAGCAAATTGCCGAGCTCAGGAGTTCAAGACCAGCCAGGCCAACATGATGAAATCCTGTCTCTACTAAAAATACAAAAAGCTGGCCAGGCGTGGTGGCACACGCCTGTAGTCCCAGCTACTCGGGAGGCTCAGGCATGAGAATCGCTGGAGCCCAGGAGGCGGAGGTTGCAGTGAGCTGAGATCGCACCACTGCACTCCAGCCTGGACCATGGAGCAAGACTCTATCTCAAAACAGCAACAACAAAAGAAAGGTCAGAAGTGCCGTGGCTATGACTAGTGTCAAATTGCTGGACAGTGTTTTAAGAAAACCCGGCATCTGGATTGGACTCCGGAGTGTTCTCTGAGGGACACCTTTGTCACACAAACTCTGTACTTCCTGGAACTCTGTACTTCTGAACTTCACATAACTTCTGAGTTATGTGCACCAAATTATAAAAGACTTTTCCATAATATTTTCTCACTGAAACTCCCCGGGCTTTTAATATCTCTAGAATATATTTTTCCATTTTCTATAAGACTCGAAAGTTAGGTAAGTTCTAAAAAATCTACAAAAAAGTCACTGCAAAAAGTGGAAGATGAAGAGGACTCTGATGAGGAAAACGATCATGACAAGATGAGTGAGCAGGAAGAGGTGCTCGAGGATGACCCTACTACAGTCAAAGACTATCAACACCTGGAAAATGCAGGGCAGTCTTTTCGGTACGATGCTGTCCTGAAGACAGGCCTCAATATTGGGAGAAACGAAATGGAAGATGCGTTCTACAAAGGTGAACTCCGGCTGAATGGGGAAAAATCATGGAAGAAAAGCAGAATGCTCACAGTGGGAGAGACACTGGATCTTCTCATTGGAGAGGATAAAGCAGCAGGAACAGAGACAGTTCTCTCACTCATAAGTAGGAGTTGAACAATGGGAACACGTGGACACAGGGAGGGGGACATCACACACCAGTGCCTGTCAGGGGGTGGGGGCAAAAGGAGAGACGGCATTAGGAGAAATACCTAATGTAGATGAGAGTTGATGGGTGCAGCAAACCATCATGGCACATGTATACCTATGTAACAAACCTGCAGGTTTGCACATGTATCCCAGCACTTAAAATATAATAACAATTAAATAAAGTGTTTGAAGACTGAAAGTGAAAAAATACAAGCGGTGTTACAGCAGTGGAAAAACTTAGTTCCTCAGGAAGAGAATGTCTAAATAAATGGATTACTCTTTAGCAATAAAGCTGCTTTCCAGTGGTAGAGAAAGGGGTCAACTTCAAAAAAAAAAAAAAAAGAAAATTGCCATGTTGGAACCACCCATGGAAGGGCTGTGTGGCAGGAACTGTGGGTGTCTACAGGGAGTGGGAGTGACCTCTAAGGGCTGAGGTGACCTCCGGCTGACAGCCAGTAAGAAGCCAGGGATCTCCCCTCAGTCCCACATCTGCAAGAAAATGAATTCTGTCAACAAGCTGAGCAAGGAGGCAGTTTCTTCCCAGCCTCTGGATGAGAATGAAGCCAAACCAACACCTTGACTCCAGGCTTGTGGGATCTCATAAGCTGAGCCCAGACTCCTGATTCATGGAACTGTCAGATACTAAGTCTGTGTTTTTGTTTTGAGGTAGAGTTTCGCTCTTGTTGTCCAGGCTAGGGTGCAATGGCGCGATCTCGGCTCACTGCAACCTCCGTCTCCCGTGTTCAAGTGACTCTCCTGCCTTAGCCTCCAAGTAGCTGGGCTACAGGCATGCACGACCACGCCCAGCTATTTTTGTATTTTTAGTCGAGCCGGGGTTTCTCCATGCTCCTCAGGCTGGTCTCGAACTCCCAATCTCAGGTAATCCACCCACCTCAGCCTTCCAAAGTGCTGAGATTACAGGCATGAGCCACCGTGCCCAGACATGTGTTGTTTTAAGACACAAAGTTTGGGGCACTGTGTTATGTGCCAATAGAAACTTCATCGACATCTCTTAGGAACTGGAGCAGCTGGGCTGAAGCCCAGGAGAGGGTCAGGTCAGATGTAGCCATGTGTCCATCAAATGAGGGCTGATGCTGGAGCCTGACAGTCCAGGATTGAGCCCCAGCACCTCCTAGCTGTGTGACTGGAGCACTTCCGTTTCTTCATTCACAAAGTGGGGAAAATAATAGTACCCATCACTTATGATTGTTTACCAATGACAAAATTAGCAACTACTTAGCACTTAAACTGATACCTGCTCCAGAGTAACAGGGAGTAAGCAGGACGGAGGCAGAGGGTGGTTCTCAAGTTCTCAAAGGCAGAATGTGCTGAGAAAGGTAAAAAAGCGAATGAAAGGACAAAGCCAACACCAAGGGAGGTAAGAAGATGAGCTGGAGAAAACTGAAGAAGCTCAAGTAGAAGGCACCCAGGAGGATGAACAGATTCAGTCCGGGGTCGCACTCATCAAGCCACCAGAACATCAATGGAGATGTTAAGAAAGATCAAGAAGAAGTGCAGCCAGAGCAAAGTCATCAGATGAAAGTGGAGTAAAAAAAGGCCGGGTGCAATGGCTCACACCTGTAATCCCAGCACTTTGGGAGGCCAAGGTGGGCAGACCACCTGAGGTCAGGAGTTTGATACCAGCCTGATCAACATGGCAAAACTCCATGTCTACAAAAATACAAAAATTAGCTGTGCGTGGTAGCGCGTGCCTGTAGTCCCAGCTACTCGGGAGGCTGAGGCAGGAGAATCACTTGAACCTGGAGAGCAGAGGTTGCAGTGAGACTGCGCCACTGCACTCCAGCCTGGGCAACGGAGCGAGACTCCATCTCTAAATAAATAAGTAAATAAATAAATAGTAAAATTAAAAGAAAGTGTAATAAAATGAATGTATTTCCCTGGGTTAAAAAGGAAATGACCGAAAATGGGGGAAAAATAAATGTGCTACCGAGACCGAAATGACCTGGCCTGCTTGACCTCACTGAACCTTCTATATTCTCCTTCTTGCTCAGCCTGGTCCAGGCACACTGGCCACATTTCTGTGGCTCCCACTCCTGCACGAGCCGTTATGACCATTTCCCAGAATGCTCTTCCTCCATAGCCCATTTCCTTCCATTGTTTGCCCAAAGCCTTTCCCATAAATGCCTACCTGACCAATGTATTGTTACTTGCCCTCCAGTTACCTCATGCGCTGCTGTACTTTCACCCAGCCTATTTGTCACCTTCTGCCATGCTATAAGATTTACTATTTGTTATGTTGATTGTTTTCTGTCTCCCCTGCTAGAATGCAAGCTCCATAAAGACCGATTTCTGTCTGTATTTTTTGCTGATAAATTCAAAGAGTTTAGAACAATATATAGCACAGAACAAGTGCTCAGGAAAATATTTACTGAATGGTTCAAGGCGATCATTAAACAATGAAATCGGTCTACATGTATTACTAAGATGCCCGTGAGACCTCATAAGGTTAAAAATTTCAAGAGCATGTCAAAAAACAACATGTGTACTATGATCCTTTTTATGTGTGTCTAGAACAAAAATCTTCCTTTCCAAGCAATCCATTCCTGGAGTCTTAACATGGGCCAGAGCAAGGCAGGCACTCACATAGGAAGGGGAGGCCATGGTGTCATTGAGTAGGGTGTCCAACCTGACCCACCAGGGTGAGGAAGGAGCCATTTGAAACAGCAACCCAGCATGCATGTCCAAGCCAAGCACGACAAGGAGGGCACCCACATGGGAGGAGGTACAGTCAGGAAGGAGAGACTGGTTACATACACGCCAATTGACCAAATAAGTAAAGTTATGATGGATAATGAGCACCAGAGTTTTGCTTGTTGGAAAAGCCATTTAAATTTGGAAAGGGAGAAAACTAGAACGAACCTTGTGGAGCTGAATGAGAATTGAAGGCGCCAGTGTGAACTCATGTGTGTAAAGATGTAACTAATCCCTTTTTGAGCATCTTGTGACAATGACTCCCCAATAAGCAATGAGCACACCTTAAACCCAGATTTTGGTTTCTACGTCCCAGTGTCCACTAAAGAAAACCATGACTCCTTAGAGAAATGGCTGCTTCCCCTGCTGGGGCAAGGAAGGTATAAGATGAGCCTAGAGTCTGGGCACAGTGAGTGGCTCACGCCTGTAATCCCAGCACTTTGGGAGGCTGAGGCAGGTAGATCACCCGAGGTCAGGAGTTTGAGACCAGCCTGACCAACATGGTGAAACCCTGTCTCTACTAAAAATACAAAATCAGCTGGGCATGGTTGTGCATGCCTGTAATCTCTGATACTCAGGTGGCTGAGGCAGGAGAACTGCTTGAACCCAGGAGGCAGAGGTTGCAGTGAGTTGAGATCGCACCATTGCACTCCAGCCTGGGCAACAAGAGTGAAACTCTACCTCAAAAAAAAAAAAAAAAAAGATGAACCTACAACATAGGCTAGAAAGTAAGGAAGTACTCAAAGAATGATAGCACAGAGAAACCAGCTCTTCTCAGCCACAGGAGTGGCAACATGAGTATCAAAGTAATGAGAGCAGTGGAATATAGGCTGCTGAATAAGGCACAGCAAACTACAAGTTAATAGTAGAACAGCTCAAAATCTGGACCACCAGATGGGAAATGCTAGAACACAGCAATTCTGTGACACTGCTGCCAACAATGCACAACCAGAGTCTAATCTTGAGAAAATATCAGGCAAACCAAAATTGAGGAATCTTCTAGAAAACAATAGCCTGACATCCTCAAAAGTATTAAGGAAAATCAGGGCCATAAAGGAAAAACTGAGGAACTGTTCTCAACTGAAGGAAACAACTAAATGATTCTGAACTACGTCCTTTTGCTTTTAAAGGACATTCCAGGAAGAACAGGAGAAATCCGACTGGGGTCTGAGTACTAGAAGGTGGCAATGTATCCATGTTAATTTCCGGATATCAATGGCTCTCTTGTGATTATGTAAGAGAGTATTCCTGGTTGCGGGAAGCACACACTGAGAATTCCAGGGTAGCAGAGCATCAATATGTCACTACACTCAAGTGGTTCCAGAAAGGGGTTGTTGGAAGAGAAATCTCTTTTGCGTTATAGTCTCATCTTTCTGTGACTGTTTAAAATTTGTATATTATCTGGAGAATAAAACATTTGCCATAAAAGATACGTTGGTCCACAGATCATTTCTGGAAGGGTGCAGGAGAGATGGAGGAGGCTGAGGAAGGAAGACTCTCCAATCAGCTCCGCAGGGACACTATGAGTTCTCTGCTGGCACAGAGAGGGTCATACCTGGCGGAACCTGGGACCAGGTGCATGAGGATCGGGAGCATCCCTGCCGCGCTGGCAAGGGTGAGCTTCCTCGAGCTCCTGTTTCCATATCCGCTTGTCACACAAGGCAAAGGGCCTTTGCCAGGGAAACTGGGAAACGTCTGCTACATTTGGAAGATTCTTTAAGAAAAGATTAAAAAGTTGGCAAATTTCTCACACTGTTTCTTTCTTTATTTTTAAGTTGCAAAGAGGTCTGCGGTGTACCGCAGTTGATCAACTTTCAGGTTTTTAAAACTTTTTACTTGGAAATGTTTTATGATAGGTACATAATCCCCAAGTACTCACTATATAGCTTCAACTATTCAATCCTATTTCCCTATACTCCACCAAGGCTGGCTTACTTATTTTGAAGAAAATAAGCATCATATTATAGCATCCATTAATACATCAACACTTATTTCTAAAAGAGAAGGACCTTTTACTTAACATCCCACGCACTCACCCCACGAAAATCTTTAATACCACCAATTAACCATTCCCTGTTTAAATGTTCCTGCTTTTGTCTCCCTCTCTCTCCTTCTCTCACAGTTGTTGTGTTCAAATCAGGATTCACACAAGATCTAATAATGTACTTCATTGATTTGATTCTTCAGTTTCTTCCACAGATTCCTTGTATTTCTTTGCCCCTTGCAATGTTTTTCATAGGTCTCCTTTTCCAGTTCAACATCTTTGCAGTTTAAGATGCTTCTCTAACCCTCCTTTTCTCTGATTCCCCATGTCTCCTCCCTGATCATCTTTTTAGAAAATTTCTTATTAACAAATCTTCCGGCTGGGCGCAGTGGCTCACGCCTGTAATCCCAGCACTTTGGGCAGCCGAGGTGGACGGATTGCGAGGTCAGGAGATCAAGACCATCCTGGCCAACATGGTGAAATAATGTTTCCACTAAAAATACAAAAATTAGCTGGGCATGGTGGCATGCACCTGTAGTCCCAGCTACTTGGGAGGCTGAGGCAGGAGAATTGCTTGAACCCCGGAGGCAGAGGATACAGTGAGCCGAGATCGCGCCACTGCACTCCAGCCTGGCGCCTGGCGACAGAGCAAGACTCTGTCTCAATAAATAAATAAATAAATAAATAAATCTTCCATGGGCCCAGAATACTGGCACTATATGTTCAGGCTCCGACAGGGAGCTCAGTGGAGGAGGTAGAGAGCTCTGCTAATCCCAGCACCAACCTCACAGCAAACAGAAGTCCAAGTAAATTCCACAGAAACACCCAGACCATCATTGCTCTACCATTAACAACGACTTGTGTGCACCACTGTCCCTCTTAGCTTCTTCATCTTTAAATTAAAGGGACTGAACAAGATCATGATAATGACAGCAATGGCTGAGGAGAGAGCTGCCACTTCAGCTTAGGTTCTCAGGGAAGCCTGTCTGGGGAGGCGACATTTGAGCCGACACCTGAAGGAAGTGAATGGCTGGCCAGGCAGAGCTTGGAGGGAGAGTATTGGGGACATGCAGTAGGAAAGCCTGCAGCAGGGGCAGGCTGCTTGCATTCTAGTCTCAGCCTCCCGAGTAGCTGGGATTACAGGCATGTGCCACCACACTTGGCTAATTTTGTATTTTTAGTAGAGATGGGGTTTTTTCTCCATGTTGATCAGGCTGGTTTCAAACTCCCGACCTCAGGTGATCCGCCCGTCTGGGCTTCCCAAAGTGCTGGAATTACAGGCATAAGTCACTGCGCCTGGCCTCTGCAGGTTTTAAACAACAAGCCCCAGATCAGTCTAGCACCTGGTGGACTCCAACTCCCCGGGAAGTTACCCTGAGATCTGAAGCTAAAGCCACTGCTCATATGGAGTCTGCCTTCTCCTCCCTGACAAACCTGGGGCAGGAGTGGGTGGGTGGTCAAGCATTGCAGGATGGTCCTCTGTTCTAGTCCTTCTTCTACCATCTCCTTCGACCACACACACAAAAAAAAGGCAGGTAGCAAGACCCCACAGTCTGTGCACCACTTTGGAAGTGCCACAGTTCAAGGCTGGGCGTGGTGGCTCATGCCAATAATCTCAGCACTTTGGGAGGCCAAAGTGGCATGATCACTTGAGGTCAGGAGCTCAAGACCAGCCTGGCCAACATAGTGAAATCCCATCTCTACTAAAAAAACAAAAACTAGCCGGGCGTGGTGGCACACACCTGTAATTCCAGCTACTTGGGAGGCTGAGGCAGAAGAATTGCTTGAACTGGGAGGCAGAGGGAGGTTGCAATGAGCCAAGATGGTGCCACTGCATCCCCGCCTAGGCAACAGAGCGAGACTCTGTCTCAAAAACAAAAATGGAAAAGTGTGTTCTACTGTTCAAGAACAAGTATAGACATCCCCCCACCCTAAGAGGTCCCTCATCTACCCAAACTCAAGCTTCACACTTCAAAGACTGTTAATTACACATTATGATACCAATTATATTGGAATGCATTATGAAACAGAATCTTTACTAAGCAATTTTTTCTTCCACCAATCTTTTCTTCTACCATTTTTAATAATTAAACTCCTGTTTTTATTACAGTAAGATGCAATTTAAAAAGAAAAGTCCTTTAAATGTTCAGCCTATTTCATTTTTTTTACATAAAGAATTCAGCAGTCATCCATAATAATGTAGCACACAATATAGCCAAAAGACAAAGTGAATAACTTAGATAAAAGGAGATGAATTCCACTTAGGGGGAAAAAGTACAAGTCTACTCATTTTGAAAACCCTTAACTTGAAACAGTCAAAAATACAAAGAACTCCCGACCAAACACAGATAAAACAAGCCACATGGCATCATACTCCTATGAAAGAGAAAGCTTTCCTCTGTTAAGGAAGAGGAGGCAGCAAATCAGGTCTCAAAATGCTGAATTTAAGGCCGGGTGCGGTCGCTCACATCTGTAATCCCAGCACACTGGGAGACCAAGGCGGCTGGATCACTGGAGGTCAGGAGTTTGAAAACAGCCTGGTCAACGTGGTGAAACCCCGACTCTACTAAAACTGCAAAAATTAGCTGGGTGTGATGCGCATGTCTATAATCCCAGCTACTCGGGAGGTTGAAGCAGGAGAATTGTTTGAACCCAGGAGGCAGAGGCTGAAGTGAGCCAAGATCGAGCCTGTACTCTGTCCAGCCTGGACAACAGAGAGGCCCTATCTCAGAAAAATAAAAATTAAAAAAATTAAAAATGCTGAATTTGGGAACTACCGGCATTCAGTTATCAATGAAGTAAAAGGACACCATTATTTAGTGTGAACTTACCCATGCTGAATTACATTTCAAATACAAGGATAATGTCTCACATGTACAAGAGTCAACAAGGAAAATTAAATAATTTTGACCCTTTTTGTTTGAAGACTCCGACCTCGCTCTATTGCCCAGGCTGCAGTGCAGCAGTGTGATCATGGCTCACTGCAGCCTTAACTTCTCAGGTTCAGGTGATTATCCCACCTCAACCTCCTGACTAGCTGCAACCACAGGCATGCACCACCATGCACGGTTAATTTTTCCATATTTTTGTAGAGATGGGGTTTCTCCATGTTGCCCAGGCTGGTCTCAAACTCCTGGGCTCAAGCGATCCTCCCACCTCGGCCTCCCAAGGTGCTGGGATTACAGGCTTGAGCCACCACGTGTGGCCAATTTCACATTCATATGTACTAAGGCTGAATGGTGTATCTAGGATGAAGAGTATTTCTGTGTGATCCATCTACTACTACAGCCTTATTTATCCTGTTTATCTTCTAACTCAAAGATCAGCAAACTTTTTTTAAAAAATAAAGGGCCAAATAGTAAGGATCACAGGCTTTCTAGTCCATATTTCACAACTACTCAACTCTGCTGCTGTACCAAGAAAGCACAGCTATAGACAACACGTACAAAAAGGAGTGTGGCTGTGTTCCAATAAAACTTCATTTACAAAAACAGGCCCATGGGCTGTGATTTGCTGACCCCTATTCCAGTTCTCAGGGTGCTAGAAAGGAGGAGTGAAGCAGAGACACATTTAAGACATTCCTATAAGAATACAGCAGGAATAAGCAAAGAGATCCAGTTGATCCGAACGTATCCAGCACACATAGCCAATTACACCCAGGAGTATTCTTGTAAAACAAAACCAAACCTAGAGGTATTAGGCTGGTGCAAAAGTAATTGCGGTTTTTGCCCTGAAAGTAATGGAAAAACTGCAACTAATTCTGCACCAACCTAATACCAGGGAGGCATCATTTCTCAACAACCACAACTCTTAAGACACAAGGGCTTCTCCCTCACAGAAGCAGCTATCACTCCATCATGGGGTTTATACCCTGAACGGCATGTCCACGGAGGATCTATAGCCACATCTCCAAACTGCCTACATCCCACCTTTTTTTTTTTTTTGAGACCAAGTATCTCTCTGTCGCCCAGGCTATAGTGCAGTGATGCAATCTTGGCTCACTGCAACCTCTGCCTTCCAGGTTCAAGCGATCTCCTGCCTCAGCCTCCTGAGTAGCTGGGATTACAGGCACACACCACCACACCCGGCTAATTTTTTATCTTTAGTAGAGACGGGGTTTCACCAGGTTGGCCAGGTTGGTCTCAAACTCCTGATGTCAGGTGATCCACCCACCCTGGCCTCCCAAAGTGCTGGGATTATAGAGGCATGAGCCACTGCGCCCAGCCAGCCTACCACTTCTTACAGCCAGCAGCACACCAGGACTGGGGGCGCAGGGCGTAGTCACCAAGTCAAAAGAGGTACCTGGTCTACCAGGGAATTACCCTGACCTGGAACTCATCAACTACTCAATGAGAGCTCAGGAGATAAGCCTTTCCACTCCAGCTTTGAACTCCTACATGCTGAAGGGCCAAAAAGAGCCAGAGAGCCTAGAGTAGCCGTGATCAACCACTGTCACTCCACAAACCCCAAATACATGGGTTCTTCCCTCTCCTGGACATGTCTTCCCCTCATACCTCATATTCCACCCAGAACAAACCCTGTCAACTGGACCCTCAAAGGGTATCCAAAATCTGCCACATCTCACCAGCTCCATCACCAGCACCCTCATCACTGTTGCCTTCTACTTGGTCTCCCTGACTTTGCTCTTGACCTCACTTCCAAAAGAATATTGTCATGTTAAAAAAGAAGGGCATGGTGGCTCACGCCTGTAATCTCAGTACTTTAGGAGGCCAAGATGGGTGGATCACCTGAGGTCAGGAGTTCGAGACCAGCCTGACCAACATGGAGAAACCCTGTCTCTACAAAAAATAAAAAAAGAGAAATAAGAGGCTGGGCACAGTGGCTTGCCCCTATAATCCCAGAACTTTGGGAAGCTAAAGCAGATGGATCACTTGAGGTCAGGAGTTCAAGACCAGCCTGGCCAACATGACGAGATCCCCGTCTCCACTAAAAATACAAAAATTAGCCAGGCCTGATGGCACATGCCTGTAATCCCAGCTACTCAGGAGGCTAAGACAGGAGAATCGTTTGAACCCAGGAGGTGGAGGTTGCAGTGAGCCGAGATCGCACTACTGTAATCCAGCCTGGGCAAAAGAGTGACACTCCATCTCGAAAAAAGAAAAGGAAATGAAAAACAAAAAAGAAGTAAGATCCTGTTGGTCCAGTGGCCCCAAGAATCCTTACGATGACCTGCAAGGCCCTACACAACCTGGATCCCAACACACTCCCCCAATCCCCTCACCTCCCCAGTCACTCTTTAGCCGTCTTCTGCTCGTTCATGCTGGGCTGGCCACCGCAGCCTCCTCCTTGTCTCTCAGCAACGCCAGGTGCATCTAAACCTCAGGGCCTCTGCACGTCCCTTCTCCTGGCCTGGAAAGCTCCTCCCCTAGATGGCTACCAGGCTTGCCCCCTACCTCTTTCCAGACTTTGCCCAAATGTCTACTTGGAGAGGCCCTCTATTAATCACCCTATTAAAAACACAACCTAGCTGGGCATGGTGGCTCATGCCTGTAATCCCTGCACTTTGGGAGGCCAAGGTGGGCAGATCGCAAGGTCAGGAGATCAAGACCATCCTGGCCAACACAGTAAAACCCTGTCTCTACCAAAAAAATACAAAAAATTAGCCGGACGTGGTGGCATGCGCCTGTAGTCCCAGCTACTCGGGGTCTGAGGCAGGAGAATCACTTGAACCCGGGAAGTGGAGCTTGCAGTGAGCCGAGATCACGCCACTGCACTCCATCCTGGCGACAGAGCAAGACCCCATCTCAAAAAAAAAATCTAAAAACACACAGCCCTAGCCTGGCGTGGTGGCTCCTATAATCCCAGCACTTTGGGAGGCTGAAGTGGGTGAATCACCTGAGGTTAAGAGTTCGAGACTAGTCTGGCCAACATGGTGAAACCCTGTGTCTACTAAAAATACAAAAATCAGCCAGGTGTGGTGGTGAGCACCTGTAATCCCAGCTACTCGGGAGGCTGAGGCAGGAAAATGTCTTGAACCTGGGAGGCGGAGGTTGCAGTGAGCCCAGATAGCGCCATTGCACTCCAGTAACAGCGAGACTCCGTCTCCAAAAAAATAAAATAAAATAACGGTGGGTGAAAATCAACAAACAGCAGGCACAGATTTCAGGCTGTGATAGACAAGTGAAAAAGCAAATTTATTCACATACCCTCGATGCCTCTAGAAAGTCCTTCAAAGCACACGACAGGGCGTATATGAGTGTGTCAACGGCTCACCATATGACAGTCAGGCTTCTGAAGCTGTTCACATCTAGAATGCGACCATCAACCTGGAAGATAAGGAAAAAAACCAAAAAACTTATGAGTGACAAGCAGCTTCCACAAAGCCCATGCATCTTATTCCATAGAAGAAAAAGAAGCATGTCATTTATAAAACACTAGCAGAATAAAACACACACACACACATAAAAACACTAGCAGAGGAAGCGACAGTCATTGCTAATAGCAGAGGAAAGAAACAAGGGACTTAAAATTAGAAGCAGAGACGTAGAACCATCCAGAACTTTGAAATAAAGATGGAGTCCACACAGAATGAACCCCAGCGTATCACCCTAACAACCTTCCACAGTAACGATATTCCCAGGTTGGCAACACAGGTTCAACCAGGCTCAGAATCCTGTTCAACAAAACAAGATGAGTAATATGTTTTTATTCTATTTTTATTTTCTTAAGATGGTTAAAATTGGGCCAGGCACAATGGCTCACACTCCTAATCCCAGCACTTCGAGAAGCTGAGGCTGGCAGATTGCTTAAGCCGAGGAGTTCAAGACCAGCCTCGGCAACATGGCAAAACGCTATCTCTACAAAAAATTAAAATACAGGCCGGTGGCTCACACCCTGTAATATCAGCACTTTGGGTAGCTAAGGAGGGTGGATCACTTGAGGTCAGGAGTTCAAAGACCAGCCTGGCCAACATGGTGAAATACCTTCTCTACTAAAGATATAAAAATGAGCCAGGTGTGGTAGCAGGCACCTGTAATTCTAGCTACTTGGGAGGGTGAGGTGCGAGAATTGATTGAACCCAGGAGGCAGAGGTTGCAATGAGCCAAGATGACACCGCTGCCCTCCAGCCTGGGCGACAGAGCGAGACTCTGCCTCAAAAAAATCAAAATAAATTAAAAAATAAAAATACAAAAAAATCAGGCAGGCGTGGTAATGTGCACCTGTAGTCCCAGCTACTAGGAAGGGTGAGGTGGGAGGATTGCCTGAACCTGGGAAGTCAAGGCTGCAGTGAACCATGATTGCATCATAGCGCTCCAGCCTGGGAGACAGAGCAAGAACCTATCTCAAAAAAAAAAAAAATTAAAAATTTCATAGCTAATATATATTCTTATTTTTTAGGTCAGAGTACAGTGGCACAATCTGTAGCCTCGAACTCCAGAGCTCAAATGATCCTCCCGCCGCAGCCTCCCAAGCAGCTATGACTACAGGTGTGTGCCACTACACTTGGTTAAAAGCTAATACATTGTCTTCATAAGGGAGGGAAGAGGTTTCAAAGAAAGATAGAATTAAGATGAATGAGTAAAAGTTGAGGCAGATTTCAGGCTCGAGACCAAGGCAGGGCTTCTTAACAATGAGAACCAGCCTGTAAGGTGGTGACTGGAACCCTGGCAGTGAAAAGTGATCTCCTTACAGGTCTCCATATCAGGCGAGATTGAACTGGAGGTCCCTGAAGATCTCAATCAATTCCAAGGTTTTATGATGGGTCATGTCAAAGCAAAAAATTATTCTGACTTTTTCTTTTTGAGACAGAGTCTCGCTCTGTCGCCCAGGCTGGAGTGCAGTGTAATGATCTCAGCTCACTGCAACCTCCACTTCCTGGGGTCAAGCAATTCTCCTGTCTCAGCCTCCTGAATAGCTGCAATTACAGGCGCACACCACCACACCCAGCTAATTTTTGTATTTTTAGTAGAGATGGGGTTTTACCATGTTGGTTCAGACTGGTCTCGAACTCCTGACCTCATGATCTGCCCATGGTGGCCTCCAAAGCGTTGGTATTACAGGCGTGAGCCATCGCACAAGCCTATTCTGACACTTTCTACAAATGGTAAGGCAGACTGTACTTAGGACTACTACAGCAGGTAGGTGTCAAGGTCACTGCAACAGGGAGAAAGACTGGGCTCAACTCCAAATATAGAAAGACGTCTGGAGATTTGTAACCAATGAGCAGGGGGAGGCGCCAGTGGGGGGGAAATTACTAAGAAGAGACATCGAAGTCAGGAGATTCTTGCTAAACCAACTTAACGGGATTCCTGCTGAAGGCAGGCTGACTTAGACAAGAATGATAGTGGGACAAAGAACTGGATCGGGTATAGAATGTGATCAGATATCCAAGTTAGAAGAAATTTCTCTAAACTCATCTAGCAGGATTCTTGCTAAAAATAGCTAGGAAGGCCTAGAAGATGGGGGTGGGTTAAAGGCCTAGCTGAGAAGGGGGCACAGAGAAGCTGGACTCAAGTTTGGTCAAGGAGCAAGTCTTCATCAGTAACAGTAACTCCAGGGTACAAACAGAGGTCCTGATACCTGGAGGTGGTGCCCAAGGCCACGGAGAAGTACCAGCCAGAGCCAAGAGCAGAATCCAGACGTCCTGGTCCTGAGCTCAGAGGGGTCAGTTATGGCTGGTGCCCCATAAAACGTTACACTACAACACTTTGTGGTTTCTCCATTTCTTCCCACGTATAACCTCACTTTTTTGCAAAATCTAGAAATGGCCGTTTCTAAACATCAAGCTACTGTACAATAAGGGGAAATTACCTTTGCATATAATGCCCTGTGAGCAATTTATATACAACTCCCTGTGATACTAAGGCAGATTGGTTCATCATCATGAAGATAATGAAGCTTTTCAAAGTGGCCTTGTAATGACAGACATACAAATAAAATAGGCCAAAAAAAAAAAAACAAAAACAAAAACTGAAAGACTAGATGTAAAAGCCTCTGGCAAAAACCAGGAGGCTTGCAATCACTAACAGAATTACTAAACTGCCCTAGCAAAGTTCCAAGATGCCCAAATCCAAAAGACAGCATTCAAAGCTGACCCCAGCCTAGCCAACATAGCAAGACCCCATCTCCACAAAAATTCTTTTAAAGATTAAGTGGGCACGGGGGCAGATGCCTGTTGCTTTAGCTACTTCAGAGGCTGAGGCAGGAGGATTGTTTGAGCCTGGGAGTTCCAGGCTGCAATAAACTATGCACTCCAGCCTGGATGGCAGAGTAAGACTCCCTGTTTCTTAAAAAATAAAACTAAGGCCGGGCATAGTGGCTCACACCTGTAATCCCAGCACTTTCAGAGGCCAAAGTGGGTGGATCATGAGGTCAGGAGTTTGAGACCGGCCTAGCCGATATGGTGAAACCCCATCTCTACTAAAAATACAAAAATTAGCAGGGCTTAGTGGCATGCACCTGTAGTCCCAGCTACTCGGGAGGCTGAGGCAGAAGAATCACTTGAACCCAGGAGGCGGAGGTTGCAGAGAGCCAAGACTGCACCACTGCACTCCAGCCTGGGCAACAGAGCGAGACTCTGTCTCAAAATAAATAAATATATACATACATAAATACTAAATAAATCTCAGGTGGCTTTCAGTTGTGAAAAAGAAAAATAAATAAATAAATAAATAAAATTAGCCAGGCACGGTGGCACACCTACAGTCCTAGCTACTTGAGAGGCTGAGGTGGGAGGATTGCTCCAGTCCAGGAGTTCAAGGTCACAGAATATCCGTTTCTAAAATAATAATAAAAGTAAAAATAGGCCGGGTGTGGTGGCTCACTCCTGTTATCTCAGCACTTTAGGAGGCCAAGGTGGGTGGATCCCCGGAGGTCAGGAGTTCGAGACCAGCCTGCCCAACATGGTGAAATCGCGTCTATACAAAAAATATAAAAATTAGCTGGGTGTGGTGGTAAGCACCTGTAATCCCAGCTGCTGGGGAGGCTGAGGCAGGAGAATCACTTGGATCTGGGGGGCGGAGGTTGCAGTGAGCCAGGATCACACCATTGCACTCCAGCCTGCGCGACAAGAGTGAAACTCTGCCTCAAAAAAACAAAACGTAGAAAGAAGTGAAAGAAAGAAAGACGACACAACTGCCTTCCTTGATCTCAAAAGTGTGATCTACTTGCTAGGTAGAAGTTTTTTAAGAATCTAGAAGGTTTGACTAGAAGTGATGTCTCACGCCTGTAATCCCAGCACTTTGGAAGGCCAAGGTGGGCAGATCACTGGAGGTCTAGAGTTTGAGACCAGCCTGGCCAACATTTTTTTCTGATGCTTTTAGTAGGAAATAAAAAAAGTTAGCCACGTGTGGTGGTGCACGCCTGTAATCCCAGCCACTTGGGAGGCTGAGGCAGGAGAATCGCCTTAATCCGGGAGGTGGAGGTTTCAGTGAAACGAGATCACACCACTGCACTCCAGCCTAGGCAACAGGGTGAGACTATCTCAAAAAAAAAAAAAAAAAGAATCTAGAAGGGTGATGTGCTAAATACTGTCAGGTTGCCCTTCAGGTGACATTCCCTTTTTACTCTGAGATCTGTGCCCTTCCTTGTCCTCTGGCCCTGGGGAGGCACCAGGGGCAGGGATGAGGGGAGGAGGGTCAAGACGGTAGGAACCTAGACCCATGCTTCCTTCCCACAGCAGCACCTGGAGGTCTCTTCATCACACGTCCCTGCTTCTCTCAGGCTTCAATTCTAGGGGACAAAGGGCCTTTCCTCCTGCTGCCCCAGTGAACCCAATCCCTGTCTGTTTTTCTTTTTCCTTTTTTTTTTTTTTCCTTTTTGTTTGAGACAGAGTCTCATTCTGTCACTCAGGCTGGAGTTCAGTGGCATGATCATGGTTCACTGCAGCCTTGAACTCCCATGCTGAGCTTACATGATCTACTCATTTCAGCCTTCCAAGTAGCTGGGACCATAGGCACACACCACCACACCATATCTGGCTGGTTTTTTTTGTTTTTTTGTTTTTTTTTTCTGGTAGAGACAAGAAAAGAATTATGTTGCCCAGGTTGATCTTGAACTCCTCGGCTCAAGCAATCCCCCTGCCTCAGCCTCCCAAAGTGCTGAGAGATTAGAGGGGTGAGCCACTGCACCCAGCCTGTCTGCTTTTCTTAACTCATGACACACCTTCTCTTGTGACTCTCTTCTGTCACCTATGATTGTGCCATTTATTTTCCTGCCAAGCCTCTGACTGACAACAGTGGAAGAAGAAGAGGGCAGAGAATTTAAAATTCAGTTTTCTACCTTTCCCCTCAATGGAGAGGGAAGAAACAGAGAACGTGATTTTTAAGCTAGATTTCCAGGCATGGGTCGGAGGCAGGTGGGGAGCACTGTCCAAGTGTAAGAGTACCAGTGAAAACGTTGATTTTTTTTTTTTAAGATAGTCTGGCTCTGTTGCCCAGGTTGGAGTGCAGTGGCACGATCTCAGCTCACTGCAACCCCTGCCTCCTGGGTTCAAGCTCTTCTCCTGCCTCAGCAGGAGAAGCTGGGACTTCAGGCACCTGCCACCACACCTGGCCAATTTCCATATTTTGGTAGAGACAGGGTTTCACCATGTTGGCCAGGCTGGGCTTAAACTCCTGACCTCAGGTGATCTGCCCATCTCGGCTTCCCAAAGTGGTGGAATTACAAGCACGAGCCACCATGCCCAGCTGAAAAACCTCAAAAAAAAATTTTTTTTTTTAAAGATGGGGTTTCACCATGATGGCCAGGCTGGTCTTGAACTCCTGACCTCAGGTGATCCACCCACCTTGGCCTCCCAAAGTGCTAGGATTACAGGCGTGAGCCACTGGCCTGGCCTGATCGATTTTATTGATTGATTGATCAATTTTCTTGAGACAGAGTTTCACTCTTGTTGCCCAGGCTGAAGTGCAATGGCACGATCTTGGCTCACTGCAACCTCTGCCTCCCAGGTTCAAGTGATTCTCCTGCCTCAGCCTCCCGAGTAGCTGGGATTACAGGCATGTGCCACCAGGCCCAGCTACTTTTGTATTTTTAGTAGAGACGAAGTTTCTCCATGTTGGGCAGGCTGGTCTTGAACTCTTGACCTCACATGATCCACCTGCCTCAGCCTCCCAAAGTGCTGGGATTACAGAGGTGAGCCACCATGTAAGAACAATGCTGCCAGAAAAACCACATAGAAACAGCCACTGTTTCCCCAGGAGAAGGAGGAGGAACCAGTAGGTTGTGGGCACCCAGGTCAGCTCCATGAGCCGGAACACCACCTCTTCCATTTCCAAGGGGAGCTGGGCTGGAGGAGGGACCGGCAGCGACCCCTCCACCGCCACCACCACCCCCAAGGGGGCAGCTGGGATGGTGCATTCCTGCAAACCTCCACAGCTCCCTCTGAACACTCAGTGACATTTGCAAAGCTCATCAGCCCAGCAGGTGTCGGATGCACAAACAACAGCAAAAACAGTTCCGGGCCAGGGAAAATCTCATCGTGTTGTTCCGAAAACCTCCAGGCTGCTGAGAGTCTCCAGGCAGCAAACCAGGAGGGAAAAAATACTCAGGAGACAAGAGAACAGCAGGTGGACCACACAGGAAATGCCCAGGTGGGCACAACAAAGCCCAGAGCTGTCTACAGGCTCCTGCCCCGGGGTGGGCAGCAGTCAGACACTGGGGAGCCCAGATCCACCCCTCGGGAGCCATGTGGGGAAGGGATCAGCGCCTCCCTGACACGGAGATGATCATTAAGAATGAACCTCATAGGGCTATTGTGGGGTCAAGGAGCAAATGTGCTTTGCATGTCACCAAGACCCAGTAAATGCCTTCGGATGTGTGTTAGGATTAGTATCAGAGATCTTGTCTGTTTTTTTCCCTGCAGGGGTAATCATGGGTACAAACAAACACCAGGTGACAAGAGAAGTCGATGGAATCAACATCCCAGTTCCACAGGGCCGCTGCTGAAAGGGAGTGGCAAGCCAGCCAGGCAATACCACCTGAGAGGGGCCGGAGCCTCAAGCCCACAGGAGCCCTACAATGATCTCCATCTCCCATGCCGCTGTCCCTTTTCCTGCTGTGCCAGTGTCCTGGGCTCAGAGGCACAAGGCCGCTGTGGTTAAGAGCCTGGACGGGGAGCCTCCGCAGACACTTGGTCTTGCCATGGACTGACGAGGCAGCTGTGTGCAAGTTCTATCATCTCTCTGTGACTTAAGTTTCCTCATCTATAAATCAGGATGATCATAATCACAGTACTTGTGTTTCTGTGAGGTGAGATTTTTGTTGGTTTTTGCTTTGTTTTGAGATGGAGTCTTGCTCTGTCACCAGGCTGGAGTGCAGTTGTGCAATCTCGGCTTATTGCAACTTCTGCCTCCCAAGTTCAAACGATTCTCCTGCCTCAGCCTCCTGAGTAGCTGGGATTTCAGGCACCCACCATGACCATGCTTGACTAATTTTTGTATTTTTAGTAGAAATGGGGTTTCACCATGTTGGCTAAAATGGTCTCGATCTTTTGACCTCATGATCTACCCGCCTCAGCCTCCCAAAATGCTGGCATAACAGGCGTGAGCCACCGTGCCCAGCCCGTGTTTCTGTGAGGTTTAAATAAATTCAAACAAAATTCTCAGAATAGTGTCTGAGCTAGGCTCGGTGGCTCACGCTTGTAATCCCAGCATTTCGGGAGGCCAAGGCGGGCAGATCACTTGAAGTCAGGAGTTCAAGACCAGCCTGGCCAACATGGTGAACCCCATCTCTATTAAAAATACAAAAATTAGCTGGGGGTGGTAGCACACACCTGTAATCTCAGCTACTTGGGAGGCTGAGGCCGGAGAATCACTTGAACTCAGGGGGCCAAGATTGTGCCACTGCACCCCAGCCTGGGCAACAGAGAGAGCTTCTGTCTCAAAAAAAAAAAAATATATATATATATATAGTGTCTGGTGTACAGCAAGAACTCAGTAGATGCTGGCTGTCATACGGCCCACATGTTTCAGTGAGTTTCCAAGAACTGCTTAACAAAGAAGCCTCTGTGCTCCAGATATCACTAGCCTATGAGCTAACTACCACACGGCCTTGATCCTAAGATGGGTTTTGTAATTTAACGTTTGTAAAATTACAATAGATTTTCTCATCTGTTAAACGGGGATAATAGCATCTAGCTAACAAGACTGGTGGAGGTTTAAGGATTATTAACATATGCAGAGAATGCTTTCAACAGGGCTTGGCATAGAGTACTCATCAGAAATGGTCCTCTGCAGGTATGTTCACCACCATTGTAGTAATTCATCTGACCTGCTGCAGGCCTTCCCACGCCAATCAAATGTGGAAATTCTTCCCCAGCCCTCATTCAAGCCAGGCATCACTTGACCTTGGTACCAAAGATGCATGCATGGTGGGGGCTAGCAAGGGAGTGGCCTTGTTAGACAGAAAGATGCTGCGGGGTTTCAGGCATTTTCTGGGGTTTTCCCCATTCTGTTGGCTTCCCAGAATTACTTACTAACAAAAGGAACATGGCTTAGAAGTTGCTGAGTTGCATATTAGATCCCAGGTTGATTTAAGGTTAGTGTGGTTTTTTGTTTGTTTATTTTGCCTTTAGAGTAGTTTTCAGGTCACTATGCTGGCTTCTTGGTGGCCCCTGGAGCACAGCTGGCCTCTTGTCAGTCTGAGGGTGTCATGGAAGGTAAACCAGGGGCACACAAGGAAAACAACCAGAAGTAGAGAAAAAGTAGCAGGAAAGGGTCTCAGTACAGTCAAAGATCAGTGAGTGAGCCAGGAATTGAGACACTCACTCAGTCAGTGGCCTCCGATGTCCATAACAAAGTATGAAATAAGTTCCATAAAATCACTGTTTTCCCTTCCTCTGTCACCTTAGCTGCTGCCTCGCTGCACTGGGACTTGAAGAATCATTAGTCCATTCTTGCACTGCTATAAAGGAACACCTGAGACTGGGTAATTTATTTATGTATTTATTTATTTTTGAGACAGAGTCTTGCTCTGTCACACAGGCGGGTGTGCAGTGGCACGATCTTGGCTTACTGCAACCTCTGCCTCACTGATTCAAGCAATTCTCCTGCCTTAGCCTCCCAAATAGCTAAGACTACAGGCACGTGATACCACACCCGGCTAATTTTTTGTATTTTTAGTAGAGACAGGGTTTCACCTTGTTAGTCAGGATGGTCTTGATCTCCTGACCTCATGATCTGCCCAGGCTGGCCTCTCAAAGTGCTGGGATTACAGGCGTGAGCCACCTCGCCCAGCCTGAGACTGGGTAATTTATAAAGAAAAGACGTTTATTTGGCTTATGGTTCTGCAGGCTGTACAAGAAGCATGGTGCCAGCATCTGTTTCTGGTGAGACCTCACCTCAAGAAGCTTCCACTTGAGGCAGAGGCAAAGTGGGAGCAGACATGTTACAGGGTGAGAGAGAGAGTGAGAAAAAGAAGGAGGAGGGGCCAGGCTCTTCAAACAATTAGCTCTCCTGAGCTAACAGAGTGAGAGCTTACCCTGCTTACCATGGGGAAGGCACCAAGCATTTATGAGGGATCCACCTGCATGACCCAAACACCTCCCACCAGGCCCCACCTCCAATACTGGAGATCACATTTCAACATGAGGTTTGGAGGGAACAAGCATCCAAACCATGTCAGAGAATATTAAACAAATAAGGGGACAGTCAATGAAAGGTAGAACCCTAAGAGCATGGGCTCTGGTTCAGACCACCTGGATTCAAATCCTGGTTCCCTCAACATTTAGCCATGTGACCATGGTCCAGCCCCAGGCACCCTGTGCCTCAGTTTCCTCATCTGTAGGATGAGGCTGGCAGCAGCTAATAAGCAAGTGAAGTGTAAATGAATGAATACATCATATGAAGCTCTTGGAAAAGTGGCAGACATAAGATAAGCACTCACAAATCTTTAGGCTTTTTTTTTTTTTTGAGACAGAGTTTCACTCTTGTTGCCCAGGCTGGAGTGTAATGGAGCGATCTAGGCTTACCACAACCTACACCTCCCGGGTTCAAGGGATTCTCCTGTCTCAGCCTCCATAGTAGCTAGGACTACAGGCATGCGCCACCACGCCCAGCTGATTTTGTATTTTTAGTAGAGACGGGTTTCCCCATGTTGGTCAAGGTGTTCTCAAACTCTCAATCTCAGCTGATCTGCCCATCCTGGCCTCCCAAAGTGCTGGGATTACAGGCATAAGGCACCACACCTGGCCAACCTTTAGCCCTTCTTAGTCTTCAATTCCTGCACCCTGGGAGCCCTACAGGAAAAACATGTTTGGGGCAGGGAGGGGAACTTTTCCAACTTCCAGCAGCCAGCGAAATGGGAAGACAACTGGAGACTCACAGAACAGGATTCAAACTGCAGACACTCCACATATTACTGTGAGCTACTTTATTATTACTATTAAAGTTTTAGACAGGGTCTTACTCATCTCCCAAGCTGGAGTGCAGTGGTTTGATCACAGCTCGCTGCAGCATCGACCTCCCCAGGCTCAGGTGATTCTCCCACCTCACCCCACCAAGTAGCTCGGAAACAGGTGCACACCATCACGTCTAGCTAATGTTTGTATTCCTCTGTAGAGACAGGGTTTCTCCATGTTGCCCAGGCTAGTCTCAAAGTAATCCACCCTCCCCAGCCTCCCAAAGTGTTAGGATTATAGATTACAGGAGTGAGCCGCTGCATCCAGCACTGTAAGTTATTCTAGTTCTGATGTACTCTGAAACTCATCTTCCTTACCAGCTATACACGGTTTGGCTACTTCCTGGAATTGTTGTAAGAAATACACGGGGCTGGGCACGGTAGCTCACACCTGTAATCTCAGCACTTTGGGAGGCTAAGGCAGGTGGATGACCTCAGGTCAGGAGTTCAAGACCAGCCTGGTCAACATGGTGAAACCTTGTCTCTACTAAATACACAAAAATTAGCCGGGCATGGTAGCAGGCGCCTGTAATCTCAGCTACTTGGGAGGCTGAGGCAGGAGAACCGCTTGCACCCAGGAAGGGGAGGTTGCAGTTAGCCGAGATCATGCAATCGTGCTCCAGCCTGGGCGAAAGATCAAAACTCCGTCAAAAAAAAAAAAAAAAAAAAAAAAAGAAATGAAAATACACCATGTAGGTATTAAATAAATGTTATTTCTTCATCTCTTTCCCTTCCTTGGGGTGCAAAGGAGGCAAACCAAAGCAAACGCTACATTCTTGCAACTCTCAGAAAGCTTGTCACCCACGCAGGTCAGAGTCCTAGGGTGCCCTGAGACCCCACAGCCAGCTGGGACTAGTGGTGTTTTCCTGTCAACAAACCAAGAATCAGCGCACTTCACCAGGGCACACCCAGGTGATCTGTCCTCCAATGCTGTGGCCCAGACAGCAGGGGCCAGGAAACCCAGAGACTAAGAGAGAAAAGACCTGAGCCTGGAGTTGTCCACAGCAAAGCCTGATTCTAACCAAAAGTTACGAGAACAACTTGACAGCTACTTCATGAGGTGATGTCCGAATCATTAGCAAGAAAGGCTAGGGCAGGTCATTTTTATATAAACATCTGAAGGAGAAAGTGTAGATAAATGTCAAAAACAATGCCTAAAACGGTTGCCTACTGCCTGCTTACACAGCTTTTTCCTTCTTTAGACAAATGATAAAACATCAGCACTTCTGAATATAAATCATCTTCAATTAAGACATTTCTGTTGGAAAAGCACTTTTGGCAGGACAAACGAAATATTTGCCACTGTTCTCCAACTTGGGTCTTTCAAGGTTGGCAGGGCGATTTAATTTTGTTGATTAAACAAAATACAAATGGAAAGGGCCTAAAAATTGATTAGCCAATTAAACTCAATGATTCTCAACAATGAAATGTGCATTATTAGCTTTGCCAGAGTTATAAAAATGTCTCCTAGCTTTACTGCCGTTTTCACGATTTACACCATTGATATTTGTGCTGACAGAAAGATTAAGTAAGGACTGGCTGATGCAGAATTTGTCTTCTCTTTCGCTGGAACGGAAGGAAGAGAAACAATTAAGGGCTTGGGCCATTTCAGGAAGAACATCTGCAGTGCATTCGTAATTCTTGAAAGAACGATCTGGGTTGAACGAGGGAGCTGTTGTCACTCATTTTGTGTGTACTTGTTCTTTAGTAAATTACAGATTCACTAATAGGGGCCAATTTGTTGAGATGACAACAACCATAAATACCCAGATTCTTCATTTTCTCTTCTCATTTTCCAAGGGGATGAGTGTCCAGACAGGCAGCCAACCAAACGATGGGTATCAGATGCTTTTGCAAAATCGATCCATGGACGCGGGGGGCGCTGTGAGCCTATTTCAGTCCAGAACAGTTTTTCTTAATTGCCACCATGAGGTCAAGATCACAACTGAAATAAATTTACTTACAATAGCCCAAAACCCAGGGCAGTAGAAAGCCAATGCTTTCTGGTGGTCAGAGCAGGAATGTTGCCGGCTGCTATGCATTTTTAAACTTGACTGTATATAACTGTTAATCACTGACCCATTCTCCAACCCTTCTGGGCTGGAACATGTTGCTAGGCAACCAATTTTGCTCCAGATACTTCCTGAAAGCTAGTGAGGCAACAACCAAGTGTCAACTAAGCAAACACTAACCATTAGAGACAGGTTCAAATAAAAAAGGGATGCCTGGCTTCCTTAGAGCACATCTATCTCATGTCCTTTTAATGTAGACATGTATTTTCTGCACTCACAGCTTAGCAAATAAGCGATCTTAGGTTGAACTGGGGAAAATTGCCCTTTTGGTGGCTCAATTTGGCAATTCATATGGGTCAACCTAATCAGAGGGAGGTTTCCACAGACTGTGAAATAGAAGAACTATTTTCGTCCACCAGCGTAATCATAATTGGGCTTTGCATCAATAACACATCACTTACCTAAGTCACATATTTCCTAAAATTCTTTTTATAAGAAAGAGTTGGGAGCAGCAATCTGCTGGCAAATGCCTGAATAAGAAGTCACAGTTATTTTTCCATTTTACACTAACACAATCTGATTTGACCAATTCTTGTACAGCATCCACACATTCCCTGCCTTTTCAAATGCTCAGCGACTCAGTAAAGGAACTAAATGCATTGTTCTATTTTCTTTTTTTTTTTTTTTTTTTGAGACAGAGTCTCGCTTTGTCACCCAGGCTGCAGTGCCGTGGCGCGATATCAGCTCACTGCAACCTCTGCCTCCCAGATTCAAGCAATTCTCCTGCCTCAGCCTCCCAAGTAGCTGGGATTATAGGTGAGCGTCACCTATAATTAGCCTGGCTAATTTTTTTATTTTTAGTAGAGATGGGGTTTCACCATGTTGGCCAGGCTGGTCTTGAACGCTAAATGCATTGTTCTCAAATTGAGATCAGGAACACCAGAGGACATCCTGAAGACGAGGACAGAACTGCCAACTGCATGAAAGAATTCCATTTAGAAGGAAAGAGGAGGGAAGGCGGCATGTTGGCATCATAGCATGATGCTATTCCTGGGAAGCAAAGCGGAGTCTAATGACTGTCCACGTCCCAGGCAGCTGAGAGCCTCCCAGTCAAGAAACACTAAAGAAACAGAATGGCCCTCTGTTAGTTCACAGAATATCTCCAGGAGGTTCTTAGAATGAATCACTGTTGGGAGTCCAGAATAACAACCAGCTTAGGCAGTGCGTGTGCACAGATGATTAACCTCATTAGGAAAGAACTGGGAAAAAATTATGAGGGAGAACTCACAGTGAAGTTTAAGGTTAGATTGCTGGCCTTATTGAGCAGGTGTGAACAGCTATGCAATTTGAATTTTCTAGCAACCAAAATGAATTGTATCTAGGATTACTAAGTAACAATTCATAAACTAGACACATGTAAACTTTGCGTTGGGCAAATGGCAAATTGCCTTAAAAAGACAATAGAAAGTTTGTCATCCATTCCCAGATGAGTCTTCTTAAAATAGAACCAAGCTTTGTTTACTCTGGATTTGCTTTACTATCTATGTGTAATTCAAAAGTTTTTTTAAAAATTTAGAAACACGTAGAGTTAAAAGTGAATGAATTCTATCCTCATTGTCACTCCCCTAGAGGTAACTGCTAATTTGTTTGCCTATTTTTTATAAAATTCACATCCTAATACACATCCTGGTGACTTGCTTTTTCACTCAACATTTATAGCGTAGAAACTACTTTTAAATGGCGTCCTCGGGGACGTTCAGTATTCACCAGCCAATGTGTCCATAATTTCAGAATAAAGCTTCTTTTTTTTCTTTTCTTTTTGTCTTTTTTGTTCAAAATAAAGCTTCTTATTTAGTAAGAATCAACTCCTACCCGTGAGTTTACAACAATTTAAAGACCACCAAAACCATGACCAATTATTCGTCTTTCCAAAAGCTCCAAAGCACACTGTTAGAAGCCAAAGTGTTTCAACCCCACAGATGTGTCCAAGGAAATCCAGCCCAATACAAATGGGGCGAAGACAGCTAGCTGACATCCCAAATGTATGGCTTAAGTTCGAATCCTAAAGGAAAAATGTCTACATCACCCAAAAAATGAGATAAATGAAATCCAGATACACCAAAGACTGAAGAAATATCAGGAGCTAACTGCTAAATTAGATTCTGATACTATCTGCTATGCACTGGGAATAGAATGTGATTTCTACCAGAACATTTTTAACCACCTGTGAAAGAAATCGTGAGCCTGCTGGGAACAAGCAACTATTGAGACAAGGAACAAAAATAGCTTCATGAGCATTAGGACCATCACAACTGTGGTCTGTACAACTTGGATTCCACATTGCTTCAACTCAAGAATTGCTAAACCACATTCTTCACTCGAATTCTGGAGACGACGGTGCTAATAGCTGAATGAACAGAATTTTAAAAAGCCACTTGATAAAATAATCCTAAAATCTGTAACATGATTTACTCCTGTGATTCTGTTTGGTTAAAATTATGCATGTGGACGGATGGATGGATGGATGGATGGATGGGAGGCAGAGGTCTGCTGGAGTGGGACTGTACAGGCTTGTGACCAATTGTTACAGCTTTAGGAATTTTGTAGACCAGCTGACATCATGCTGATAGCTTGGAATTGGCCACGATGGGAAAATTTACACCATAGAAATTGACAAAACACTACAAATCAGGCCATTTTTATTCACCTTGGGAAGCCAATTTACTAACACACCACTGATGGAAGGGAAAAAGGAAGGATAAGAAGGGGAGAAGAAAGACAAAGAAACAGTACCTGTAAGTGCCTACAAAGTCCTCACAGTGGGCTATTCCCCCATATCTCCACATTGATACACTTCATATTTTCTCTGCCTGAAACCCTACTCCCCACTGGGAGCCCTGCCTGTTTTGCCTCTTTTAGAAAAGCCATTCCTGGCGTCTGCCCTCCACCTGAGATGCCCTTACATGTGCTCTCACAGCATGCTGTCATTACCCCTCTCCACCCTCCTAGGTACTATACAGTGCGGCCATTGTCTAATTAGTCAGACCCACTAAAGCATCAGCTAATTCAGCACAGCAACTGTGCGTTTTAGCTCTTGGCACTTAATGCCCAGCACAAAGACAGGCACAGAGTCACATCCAGTCAATAGATTTTAAATTAAAGCAATGGTTCTAGCTGCAAGGCAGAGCAAAAACATCTGATGATGAAAGCTTCAGCTTCCAAGAGCAGCACTTCTTCCGTCCTGATCATCATTGGGTAGCAAGAGCTTAAGCTTTTCAGGTCCACTTTCCCTTACATTGTGGTTTGCCATTAAATCAGTTAACCTACTTTTGTCACAAAGCAGTGCAGTGTGTCACTGGCCCATTTCATTTCATTTCTTTGCTACTCAATGACATCCACATGTCACTAGGAATTGCATTTTTAAGTAAAAAATTAACTATATCTGTCCTGGATTTACCCAAGGGAGGCTTGGGATGCACCCTTGGTTCTATTGCCTAATACACTCAAGTGACTTGGAGCAAACTGCTTAAGCTTTCTCACCCTTAGCTACCCAATCCATCAAATGAAGATGGCAGACTAGAAATAGTACAGACAAGAAAGAAACTACCACCCTGCCCCATGCCAGAGTAAACGCAGAGACACCAGCCCTGACTTCAGCAGTGGCTGCAAATGGAGCCACCCCCTTCTATCATCTTTGGAAGGAAGGAGGCGAAGTGTCTTAGTCTCCGTGGGCTACCATAACAAAACAGCACAGACTGGGGGATTCAACAACATTCATTCATTCATTTGTTCGTTCACTGATTTATTTTTGAGACAGAGTCTCACTCCGTTGCCCAGGCTGAAGTGCAGTGGCACAATCTTGGCTCACTGCAACCTCCATCTCCAGGGTTCAAGCATTTCTCCACCTCAGTCTCCCAAGTAGCTGTGATTACAAGCATGAGCCACCACACTTAGCTAATGTTTTTGCATTTTTAGTAGAGATGGGGTTTCACCATGTTGGTAGGCTGGTCTAGAACTCTGGACCTCAAATGATCCACCACTTCGGGCTCCCAAAGTCTTGGAATTACAAGCATGAGCCACCGTGCCTGGCCAACAGACATTTATTTTCTTACAGTCCTAGAGGCTGAAGTCCATGATCGAAGTGCTGTCTGCATTGGTTTCTGGTGAGGCCGTTCTTCTTGGCTTGTGGACAGCCACCTTCCTTCTGTGTCCTCACATGCCTTTCCTCTGTACACATAAGTGTGTACAGGTCCTGCACACTCAGCAATAAGATTTAACCCAGATGTCAAAGGTACAGTCAACAGTTCCAAGTTAAGCCATAGCTCCTTGTTGGGGTACCTGTTTCTATCTTACATCATGAACTGATTTTACTCACACTTCTGACACCAAATGTGGGGGATTTTCCCTCACACCAACCAATGCTCCAACTCTCTCAACACCAACTGGGGGTCCTACAATTCAATTCCAGACTGACACTAACTACCCACAGTTAGCAGAGAACCCACAGGCTAAGGGCTCAGTCCCACAAGACTGCCCTCACGTTAGACACCAACTACAAATGGAGTGCCCACACTTCTGCTTGATCAACTACAAATTCTGGGGTTCCCATGACCCTCTCCCCAGACTTAATAATATGCTAGAATGGCTCACAGAACTCAGGAAAACATCTGACTTATGATCGTTTATGATAAAGCACACAACTCAGAAACAGCCGAATGTTAAAGATGCGCAGGTCAAGGTGTGGGGAAGGGCTCCCAGCTCCCATGTCCTCTCTGCGCATGCCACCTCCCAGGAACATGAGTTCACCGATCCAGAAGCTCTCTGAATTCTGTTGCCTAGAGATCTTATGGCGTGAATGAGTAAATCATTGGCCGTTGATGATTAATTCAATCTCCAGCCCCTCTCTCCTCTCCCTAAAGAGAGGATGGAGCTGAAAATTTCAACCCTCAAATCACATGGTTTGGTCTTCCTGGAGACCAGCCCTCATCCTGAAGCTATCAAGAGGTCCTCCATGTACAAAAGAAAGACATTCTATCAATCTAGTGCTTCCAAGGGTTGGGAGAACTGTGTGCCAGAACCTGGGACAAAGAGAGAGAGACAGAGAGAGAGAGAGAGAGAGAGCGAGCGAGTGTGTGTGTGTGTACATTTTTTTCTTATCATCACACCCATCTTTTTTTTTTTTTTTTTTTGAGAGTCTCACTCTGTCACCCAGACTGGACTGCAATGGCACGATCTCATCTCACTGCAACCTCCACCTCCCAGGTTCAAGCGATTCTCCTGCCTCAGCCTCCCGAGTAGCTGGGATTACAGGCTTCCGCCACCATGCCCACCTCATTTTTGTATTTTTAGTAGAGACAGGGTTTCACCACATTGTCCCGGCTGGTCTTGAACTCCTGACTTCAGGTGATCCACCCATCTTGGCCTCCCAAAGTGCTGGGATTACAGGCGTGAGCCACCACGCCCTGCCCATCACACTCAACCAGAAATTCTGCCTTGCACACCAACCTAAAGATGGTACCTTCTTGTCACCTGGGCTAAATCAGCCTAGCATGAGGGAATCAAGAAAGGGCTTATTTCTAGCTCCAAGACACTGCCAGTTTGTTTTGTTTCTGTCTGGTGATGGCTTCTGGTGGGAGGTGGGAGGAGAAAGCGCAGAGTGGGAGTCCAGAAGCACAACAGAAGGGTGATATAATATGCAAGCTGACACTCAGGACACGCCCACCTGCCTGCCCATGTGCATCTGGTAAAGTGAATTTGAAGCTTGCCAGTCCTCAACTAAACCAGAAGCACCCCCAGTCAAGGCCAGCCTAACACTGAAAACATCGTGGCAGCCTTGGCAGTGACCCAGAGCAACGTGAGGACTGTGCCAATCATGAGATCATAATAAGAAGAGATACCATTTACTGAGTAGCCACCGTGCCAGGCACTGTGCACTGTGCATATATAATCATTGTCAAGCTGGTCATGAAAGTGTTGTGCCCATTTTACAGATGAGGATACAGAGGCTCAGACACTAAGCGGCCTGCCACAGGCCACACAGCTGGTAAAAAAAGGACACGAAGCCAAGTGTATCTTGCTCCAAAGGCCATGGTTTGGCACCACACCATGGCGGGTTGACTGTCTGGTTGCTTCCATGAAGTACCCAGACTTATGTTTAGAAAGAAGGAGGCATTTTATAAACATAAGCAAACATAAGTAGGCCAAAACTAACAGAATTTGCAGCAAATGGTGCTGCAGTCCTCACCACCCTGGGATCAAGCACCCTCCCCCTCCTTTGTTTTATGAAATCTGAGGTCTTAAAAAGACACATACGCACTGCACCCCACGCTTCAACCCAAGAGATTCAGTGTGTAAAAGACAGAGTGGGTCTCGTGCCAAGAAGTTGGAGCCAGTTTATTTTAGTGTCAATGTTAAGACAGCCAGCACCAGGTTGAAGCTGAGAAATGCTCCTTCTAATTAAAACTTTATTTTCAAACACATGTCACAGTTTCAACATGGTGAGACTCATTTTTTGCTCTGTGGATTTCTTAGAGTAGAAGCAGCTGCTTCTACTAACAGTCTCTTCCATTCATTTTGGGACAACCAGAGGATCCCAATGGGGCCAAGATTGGTTTTACATGCAGGGCAGGAGCCATGTGAGCTCCGCAAGCACTCAAGATACCTGCAAAATCAAGAAAAATGAGACACTATCATCAAGTCTAGCTGATTTCGCAAGAGGCACTCCTTCACGACAGAGTCTCTGCATCCAGTCAAGGAATAGCCTGAAAAATCTGCACACAGGACCAGAGACAATGTCCCTTGTCCCCATCTGGTGGGAAAGCAGGGTCCAACATGACGAACTCCCAAGCAGATCTCAGGCAGCCTTGGAAAAAGGGAGTGAACCAGGGCATTCTGGAACCCTGGTCATTGCTTAGAAAATGAGTCAGAAAATCCACTGTCATAGGCTGAAAGGTTGGGTCCCCCATAGAACTCACAAGGCTCAAATCCTCAGCTGAAAGGTGATGGCCTTTGAAAGGTGATCATCCACAAGGTGCAATCCTCACATATGGGATTAATGCTCTCATAAAAGACACCCCAGAGGATGAGCACAGTGGCTCACGCCTGTAATCCCAGCACTTTGGGAGGCCGAGGCAGGTGGATCACAGGGTCAAGAGATCAAGACCATCCTGGCCAACATGGAGAAACCCTGTCTCTACTAAAAACACAAAAATTAGCTGGGCGTGGTGGTGCATGCCTGTAGTCCCAGCTATTCAGGAGGCTGAGGCAGAAGAATCTCTTGAAGTCGGGAGGCAGAGGTTGGAGTGAGCCACGATCACACCACTGCACTCCAGCCTGGGCAATGAGCGAAACTCCCATCTCAAAAAAAAAGGGGGGTCCCAGAGAACTCCCTCACCTTTCTACCACGTGAGGAGATGGCAAAAGTTGGCTGTCTATGAGCCAGGAAGCCAGCCCTCAACAGAAACAAATCTGCTGGCACCCGGATCTTAGACTTCCCAGCCACCAGAATTGTGTTGTTTATACGCCACCCAGTCTATGGTATTCTGCGATAGCAACCCAAACAGATGAAGACACCCACCAAGAACACTGCACTCCCACTGCCTGTCACTTTGCCTGTCCCCCACAATACTCCACAAAGAGGCTTCCAGGTGGGGACTGTGTGTGCTTTGCTTCCTGGTCCATCTGCAGGCAAATAACCACAGGTATGAGCTCAATACGTCAATACCTGCTGGTTGAATTAACCCAGTGGAGCTAGCACTGTGGGTGGCCTCCGAACCCAGCTTGCCTCTGCCTCCAGGGTAGGGACATTCCTTAAACAGCGGCTCTTAACCAACGTGAAAATCAGGCAGAAACACACAAAGAAAGGACTGAAGAAGCCTGAAAGAGCAAACTACTGTGAGTTTCAAACCCTTTGCCCACCACTTTCTAGTGGTAAACCTACTCAAGGTCCAGCTATTATAGCAGGGCCCCAAGTCCACAGCACTTTGCATCCTGTAATCTCAGCTTCCTGCTCATCCAGGAAGCGGGGCGTGACAGTCTTTCAAGGACCCTGACCCCAGCCATGGTCACCTTCATGTTCTGAGGCTCCCCTAGTATGGCCGGTGCTGAGATGTTTGTGCCCCACCTCTCCAAATTCCTATCCCCCTGAAATCCTAGCCCCCTAGGTGATAGTATCAGGAGGTGGGGCTTTTTGGAGGTGACTGAGGAGGGCAGAGCTCTTGTGAATGGGATTAGTGCCCTTATAAAAGACGCTTCAGAGAACTAGCCAGTGCCTTCCAGCACGTGAGGACTCAGTGAAAAGACTGTCTTCTATGAACCAGGAAGCAGGTCTTCGCCAGACACCAAATATGCCAGTGCCTTGATCTTGTACTTTCCAGCCTCCAGAACCATGAGCCAAATAAACTTCTGTTCTTTTATAAATGACCCAGTGTGTGAATAATTTCTATTCTTTCAGACCAGCAAAAAATCAGACTAAGACTAGCACCAGTCATAGCATGACACACCCACAGAGGAACGGAGACTGAAGAGCAAGTCTGGAGCAGCACACTGCCTTCCCAGAAATCAGGCATGCCCCACTCCAAGGTTCACACACATTCCCACTGGTCCCCAGAAAGGAGCCCCAGGGGCTTCTCAGACATGGGCGATTACCCTCACATCATACAATAGAGAAGAAAAAATGACTCTCATAGCAAGAGGTGGAGCTACTAGGTAGACATTTTACAACTCACTGCAGCATTATCAAGGAGCCTATAAAATTCATGTGCTAATCCCAAGATAAAAAAATGAAAACATGTAATGCACTGTTGCCTGGGAGTGTGGAGAGAAGAGGCAGAGAGAAAGCAAAACACTAACTCTAGGATAACAGGTGAAAATTTACACCAGGAATCTCCAACAGCCAATGACCATATTCTCTCTGTCGGACTCCAGTAGCCGCCATTGTGTCAGGAACCTCAATAAGCTCTCACATCCTCAGAGACAGCCTGCCCTCTAGAGACAGCACACTCCTGAAGGGAGGGGCTTGCACGGCTTGTGTCCCAGGGAAGCAGCAAGGTGCCAACAATTCCAACACCACCACCACCCACAGCCACTGGGTGTCAACCAGAGCCAGCTACTGCTCTAAAACCCCACGTGTATTAGCGCACCAAGCCTCGCACCTGCCTGAGGGGTAGATGCTACTATGTTCCCACTTTGCAGATGAGGAAACCCAGGCACAAAGAGGGTGAGTTCCCTGTACAAGGTCACAATCCAGCTCCAGGACCTTTTCTCCTAGCTCTATGCCCCGCCTAACCACATGTTCGTAGTGCCTGGTTCTCTGATTCCCTGATTCCGAGCATCCATCTTCACATACACAATCTGCTCCCCTGTGGGCTCAGAAATAAGCTGCACGCCACTGAGTGGAAACCAATGGCACATCCCACCCCTCCACCACCTGATAACTCACCATTCGAAGACAGTTCTTGCCCAGTATAAAATGTGAACCAAGGGAGGGAGGTGCCATGGGGCACTGTGAAACTGGTGTCCCCTTAGGGACCATCTAGCACTGCAACACCGGACACTTTCCACTCTGGATCATCCTGGGGAATAAATGAAAACCCTGGCCCTCTGAAAGCCAGCCGCACCACCGTCATCCTGCCCTCAAGTCTGAGGCTGCATTCAGAACCTGGAGCAGCAGCAATGACCATCCCGCTGTCCTGCATCATCCTTCAGGGTCATGACGAGGTGGGTGCAAATGGAGCGTCAGCAGCTCCTCCAGCCTGTCCGTCCTTGGACAGCAAGATTTACGACGCATTTCATTCAGGTCTGACAAATATTCTGTGTCCCGAGATGCTGCTCTAGGCTTGGTTGTGAGTCGCACAGGCACTACCAAGCCTAGAGCAGCATCTCAGGACACAGAACTTTTTTTTTTTTTTTTTTTTTTTTGAGTCAGAGTCTTGCTCTGTCACCCAGGCTGGAGTGCAGTGGTGTGATCTCGGGAGGCGGAGGTCGCAGTGAGCCAAGATCAAGCGATTCTTCTGCCTCAGCCTCCTAAGTAGCTGAGACTACAGGTGTACGCCACCATGCCTGGCTAACTTTTGTGTATTTCAGTAGAGACGGGGTTTTCACCATGTTGGCCAGGATGATCTCGATCTCTTCTTCACCTCATGATCTGCCCGCCTTGGCCTGCCAAAGTGCTGGGATTACAGGCGTGAGCCACTGCGCCTGGCCTTGCTGTGCTTTTTAAATCATCTGGCGTTACACTCAACTGTTCCTCAGTGACCACTGACCAGTCAACCATTTCATGGCTTGGTAGCCAGGCTCAGGTGGAAGCTTCCTGCATCCGCCCTCTCCACTGAGGAGGGGAACAGGCTGGGCCATCCTTCCTGATGGGAAGCCCAAAGACCAGTGAAGTCTGGTGGTCTTTGACATGGGGAGGTCCCAGGGCAGAAGCACTCTGTGCAAAGCTGCCTCATCCACAGCCTGAGACATAACGAGAGTCCCACTGTCACTCAGGCCCTTGGATGTCACATCAGGGAGCACGGCCTTTCTGCTGTGTGCCCACTTCACCCAACTCCTCATCGGGACCACAGCACTCTCAACCTGGAGTCGGGAGAAGACAGGCAGTGGTGCTGGCTAAGACGTGGTGACACAGCCCCGGCAGGTGTCTCCTGGGAACGTGGGATGGCAGATATTCAGAGGCTGGGAAAGGGGGCGTTGGAGGCTGCACCTGGTTTCACGAGTGCTTGACGACCTGGCTGCCCGTTGGTTTTGTTCAAGGCTGTGGGCAACCCCAGGCGATAAATCCTGACTGGTCCAGTCCAGGTGTTTAAAGCTCAAGGAGCTTCTGTCCCCCAGGGCACATTTGGTGACATCTGGAAACAGCTGGAGGTGGGGGCTGTTAGTAGCGAGCAGAGCCCTACAAGGCACAGGGCGGCCCCACAACAAAGAATCCTCCAGCCCAAAAGCTCAGTACTGCCACGGTTCACATGTCCTGTCTAACCAACTCATGACATCCAGTTTTCCTTTGCCAGAAACCACGATTTTTTCTTTTTTTTTGAGAAGGAGTTTTACTCTGTCACCCAGGCTGGAGTATAATGGAGCGATCTCTGGTCACTGCAACCTCTGCCTCCTGAATTCAAGCAATTCTCCTGCCTCAGTCTCCCAAATAGCAGGGATTATAGCCGCCCACCAGCACACTAATTTTTTTTTTTTTTGTATTTTTAGTAGAGACAGGGTTTCACCATGTTGGCCAGCCTGGTCTCGAACTCCTGACCTCAGGTGATCCACCTGCCTCGGCCTCCCAAAGTGCTGGGATTACCGGAAACCAGGGTTTTCATCCCCACTTCACAATATAGGGAGACCACAGGAAAGAGCAGTCACTGAGAATGCAGGAGATTGTCAACCAGGAATGCCTACGCCGACGCTGGGCACAGGACTGAGTACTCCAGAGAGCTTCCCACTTGGTCCTCATAGCTACCCTTATTCTCGTTTCACTGACTGGGAAACTGAGGCACATAATGATCACATTCTGCTTAGAAGAGCTGGGAATGGAATCCAGGCAGTCCGACCCCAGGCAGTGTATTCAGTGGGGTGGGGAGGGAGATACAAAATTACATCTGTATAAAAGAAAAGGAAAGGGAGGAAGAGGAAACAGGAGGTGTATCAGTCTGTTCTCATGCTGCTAATAAAGACATACACAAGACTGGGTAATTTATAGAGGAAAGAGGTTTAATGGACTCACAGTTCCACATAGCTGGGGAGGCCTCACAGTCCTGGCGGATAGAAAAGGAGGAGCAAACTCATGTCTGACAAGGTGACAGGCAAGAAAGTGTACACCGAGGAACTGCCATTTATCAAACCATCAGGCCAGGTGAGGTGGCGCAGCACGTCTGTAATCCCAGCACTTTGGGAGGCCCAGGCGGGCAGATCACAAGATCAACAGATCAAGACCATCCTGGCCAACATGGTGAAACCTTGTCTCTACTAAAAATACAAAAATTAGCTGGGTGTGGCGGCGCACACCTGCAGTCCCAGCTATTCGGGAGGCTGAGGCAGGAGAATCACTTGAACCCAGGAGACGGAGGTTGCAGTGAGCTGAGATGGCGCCATTGCACTCCAGCCTGGTAACAGAGCAAGACTCCATTTAAAAAAAAAAAAAAACCATCAGATCTTGTAAGACTTATTCACTACCATGAGAACAGTACGAAGGAAACCACCCCCATGATTCAATTATCTCCACCTGGTCCTACCCTTGTCATTTGGGGATGATTATAATTCAAGGTGCGATTTGGGTAGGGACACAGTCAAACTTTATCAGGAGGGGAGAAAGAGGAGGACAAGGGAAGGATGTAGATATATATGAAAAAAAAAAGACAGAAAAAGGATAGGTCAAAATGTTCACAGCAGCTATTTATGAGCAGCAAAATTATGGGTAACTTATTTTTTTCTCTGTGCCTTCCTGTATTGTCTGTATCCTCTTGAGGGAAAATGCATGTTACAAATCAGAGAAAAAATAATTAACAAAACCAAATACCTGCCAAGCATATATTTCACGACTGTCATCAGCACCAGACAACTAAAAAGCAGTAATAACTGTGGGCCAGGTGCGGTGGCTCACGCCTGTAATCACAACAATTTGGGAGGCTGAGACGGGAGGAATGCTTGAGTCTAGGAGTTTGAGAACAGCCTGGGCAACACAGAGACCCTTTCTCTACACAAATTTTTAAAATCTTAGCCAGGCATGGTAATGAACACCCGTAGTCCTGGCTACTTGGGAGGCTGAGCTGGGAGGATGGCTGCGAGGCTGAGGAAGCAGTATGGCTTGGGCCCAGCAGTTCAAGGCTCCAATGAGCTATGATTACACCACTGCACTCTAGGGTTGGCAACAAAGAGGAGGAGGAGAAGGGAGGGGGAGGGAAGCAGAAGAACAAGAGAAGGAGGAGGGGGAGGAGGAGGAGGACAGAAAAGAGGAGGGGGGAGGAAGGAAGGAGGGAAGGAGGGAAAGAGGGAAAGAAGGAAGGGAGGGAGGGAGGTAAGGAAGAAGGGAAGGAAGAAGGGAGGGAGGGGGGAAAGAAAGAAAGAGAGAGAAAGAGGAAGAGGAAGAAAGACAATTGTGCTAAGGGAAAAAGTGCAGACCCCCCTTGGCAGATGGGAGGGGCCCCCTGGGTTGCTTGGACCCATCATACCTCTACCACCGTGACCTTAGGAAGCCATCCTCATGAGGCCACACTCACAGCACAGCTGTAAGGGATCCGCTCCCTGGACTCCGAGACAGCGTGTCAGCTCCTCATCCATCTCGGGGCAGAAAGTGCCCAGAGGGAGAGCACTGAAGGGGAAGGTCAAATCCCCCTCCCCCTCTCCACCTGCTCCCTCCTTATCTGGCTGTTCACGCCCATGCTCAAAGCACTTGAAGAAACTTCTAGAAAAACAAGGTTTCCAGATCATTACAACTGTCTTTCAGCAGTCTTATTAACTGGCAGGAGTAAGAGGAAAAAGAACTCTTTATCCAGGTCTTCATGGGAAAGTTTGTTTTAGGGGGAAGAAAAGGAAAAGAATTCTAGAGTTCACTGAAAAGTGTGCCTTTCCAATTTTTTCCCAAAAAACACATCCACGACTTATTGTTAATTCTGTTTGGAGTCTCCCTCCACCATAAAAACCTACTGTGTGCAGAGATGCCCATTATCTAATGAATCTTTTTTATTATTCTTGTTAACTCAGAGGCAGGTTCTTCTATCCCTGCCCTATGACCATGACTTGGGGTCACTGTGAGGCCCTCTCTAATTCTACTTTGGATAAAATAATTAAGCGGCTTTATAAAAAATTATTACAGATATCCTCAAGTTTAAAGAAGAATCTCTGAATTTTAAGATATTACACCCAAAAATGCAGAGATTCAAAATACCCAAATGTCACCATCAATTAAAGCACGAAATCAAATGATTTTTTTTAGACTGCCAGCAAGCCTAGACGTAGCCTTTAAATAATAATAATAAATAATCCCTAGTTGCCTTTCCAAGAACACCTCTCGGATGCCTTCCTCCCTGTTAATAGAACACTGATCATTCAAGTTCACATTCTCAGGCCAGGACAGACTCAGGGAACCGCCCCTGCTCAGCCCCAGTCTGAAGCCATATATAAACCAATGGTAACCTCCCATTACTCCTTGCCTGTGATTGGATTAGGGCTGACCACGTGATCCAGCGACCACCAATAGAACAAGACAGGAAGTAGCTCGAGCATTTCCAGGAAGGATTCTCTTTGCAGATGAAAAGAGGCCAACTGGAGGAAATGCCTGTCTCTTAATTCAAGTGTTGTTGCAGTTACTGGCAGTGCTGCAACTCCGGCTGCCACCCCTGCAACTGCGTAGAAATAAGCCCAAAAATCAAGCAAAGACCCTGAGGAGAATGGAGTCGAAAAGTGGAAAGAACTCATGATTCTGATGCCATCACTGCATTGCTGAATTAACCTTGGAAACATCATTTGCGACACTAAACCCCATATTGTTTAAGGTATGTCTGGTTGGGTCTTTTGTTTCTAGCAACCAAAACCATCCTAACTGGTAGAACCCTATACCGAGGCTCATTACTAAGAGTCTGGAATCTTAGAAACATATTAAAGCCAAAAGACAATGTGTCAGATTGTCTGGACCAGATCCCCAGCAAGGCGCGGAGAAGAACAGAGAGGACAGGTGGCCAGGACCTTCATAATGACTCCCTGTCAGTCACCAACCTGTTTCTCAACTCTCCTTTCTCCACACTCCGACTGTAACTCATTCTAACAGAACATTGAGCAACTGATATCTTTTATGACATATTCAAGATGTAGAAAATTGATGTTTTATGGCCACCTGAGAAGGAGCAGTGAAAGCCAGGATTCAGAAGGTCTCTTTGCTTTTGCAATTTATAGACTACCCACTGCTAAATGTCATCCCAAGTTTAGACATTAAATAAAACTGACTGATGAATCTATGAGACTTTGGAGAAGAAAATCTTCCAAAGCAATTTTTTCAAGGATGGAGGTTGGTGTGGGAGACAGTGCTAGATAAATCAGTACATAAATCATCTTGTTAAAGATAAGAATTTCATGTAGGACTCTCCACTCTCAGGAAGCAGACGTAAACAAAAGATAACACCATCTGACTGGATAGAAAATTTCTCTAGTATGTGCCTGCAAGGTTATTCTTCAAGAACTAACTTCCTGAGACTACATGAGCATTAAAACTAATTATTTATATATATGTATGTGATGTGTATGTGTGTGTATATATACATATGTATATAAACACAGAGAGAGAGAAAGAAAGGAAAATAAATCTCAAGACCCCAAAATCACTAAGCCAAGGACAAGTCAAGCTGGGAACTACAGCAGGTAAACCTGCCTCCCGTTTTATTCCTAAAAAAGATAGCTACAAAGATAACAAAGGTACATACTTCCCTCACAATTTGGAATTTCCTGGTGGGCCTCAAGATCTTTACCCTAAAACAGTTCTGAACTGAAAGCTAATCTTCACAGGTGCAGGAAGGAAAATTATCCCTCTGCTCACCAGAGAGGAATGCATATCTGATTGCTTCCTCCTCCACCCTACCCTTTATGTAGGAATGCAGATTCATTGAGCTACTAAATTGTGTATTCAGTGAAAGGCTGATCAAGGACTGAAAACAATGCAACCTGTAGTCTCTTATCTACCTACCACCTGGAAGCCCCTCGCTCAGCATTCTCCCGCCTTACCAGACCAAACCAATGTGTGTCTTACACATATTCATTGCTGTCTAAGTCTGGCTAAAATGTATACAAGCAAGCTGCACCCCGACCACCTTGGGCACCTGTCAATAGGACCCCCTGAGACTGTGTCACAGGCGCATCCTTAACCTTGGCAAAATAAACTCTCTAAATTGAGACCTATTTTGGGTTTTATACACACAACACACAAACACACACACATACAAACATATGTATACACATAAAAACATTAAGTGAAAAAAAATCCATCCATCGCATTACATATATACTGATTCAAAAAGTACATATGTGCTCAGTGAAAAGACCATAAAAAGTATGGAGAAATAAAGATGTTTTAAGGTGTGTTTTAATGAAATTGCCTTTTTAATGAAGTTGATAGTTAAAATATGTATTTTTTTTTAAATGAAGTCGTTTAAGTTGATGATGAGTATCTGTATGTTCTCAGAATCTCCAGTGCTTGGAATTCTAAGTTCACCAAAACCACTCACTGACCTTCTTATCTTTATTAAGCTCAATCCTTCATAATCTAAGGGCCAACTACATTCCAGGTACCATGCTGGCTCTGCAAAGCATTCAGTTATATTTCAGATACAGCCTAGTGGCCTTGAACTCTTTCTGGAACATGAGAAATGAGGAAAAGCATGAAGGAAGAATTTTACCTTCTAAGAACGCATAATCTAATTAAGAGCAAGGAGGAGTATGTGAAGGGTAAATACAGACACATATAATGTAAGGCACACAATCAATCAATGATAAAAAGAGATATGAATTGATAGAGCTTTAAATGAGGACAAGATCACATGGAGAATTTCAGGAAAGGTGTTGTGAGAAAGGCGGCATAGGAAATGGAAACCGAAGGATGGAAATTAGGTAGACTGGCATTTTCAGAGGGTAGCAACAGCTTAAGCAAAGACAGAGAACAGAAAACTTTAAGAAGAATTCTGGGAACCATGTAGAGAATCAAGATGGGCTGGAATGCAGGGTATGTAGAGGCAAATCATAGGTTTGGAAAAAAAGCAGATGGCAAGACCCGCAAGATGCCAGGCTGCCTTGGTTTGATAGGCAGTGAAGGGTTAGGAGGAGAGGCTGGCTTGGCAGTGACACATCAGAGCTGTGCTTTAGAAATAAATGAATCCAAGGCCAGATGTGGTGGGTCACACCTGTAATCCCAGCACTTTGGGAGTCTGAGGCAGATGGATCACAAGGTCAGGAGTTTGAGCCCAGCCTGGCCAACATGGTGAAACCCTGTCTCTACTAAAACATACAAAAATTAGCTGGGCATGGTGGTACGCGCCTGTAGTCCCAGCTACTTGGGAGGCTGAGGCAGGAGAATTGCTGGAAACTGGGAGGCAGAGGTGCCAGTGAGCCGAGATCAAGAAATAAATGAATCCAGCAGCAGCAGGTGACCTGGTCTGGAGCTGGAGAAGGGACCAGCCAGCAGCGTCTGCACTCACTCACGGCAGAAGTACGGAGTTCTAACTGTGGCTGGCAGCATAGTGGGCAGAGCATAGACAGCTCCACATATATTTGTTAAAGTGAATTAGGCTTCTTGTGGGCAGGAATTAGATCTATTTCTTTCTTTCTTTTTTTTTTTTTTAAAGACAGAATCTCACTCTGTCGCCCAGGCTGGAGTGCAGTGACTTGATCTCAGCTCATTGCAACCTCCACCTCCCAGGTTCAACTGATTCTCATGCCTCAGCCTCCCCAGTTGCTGGGATTACAGGCATGTACCACCACACCCGGCTAATTTTTATATTTTTATAGAGACAAGGTTTTGCCATGTAGCTAGGCTGGTCTCGAACTCCTGGCCTCAAGTGATCTGCCCACCTTGGCCTCCTAAAGTGCTGGGATGACAGGGGTGAGCCACAGTGCCTGGCCCATCTAATAATTTATTTCTGTACCCTCTACAGGCTCTGAACACACATAAGGCACTAACTAACAATGCCAGCTCCTCTTGCCCCCCTTTTCCTCTACAAGTGATGCAGTCCAAAAAGCATAGAGATGAAGCACCAATGATCGACAAAAATTCTCCCTTTTCCTATTTCCAATGAAGAATCCTCTTTCTCCCAAAGCAAACATGAGGAAAGCACAGAAGCCTAACAAACACTCCAGGAAAGGCCAAAGTGGGAAACGGTATGAGTCCAAGAAGGAATAGCTTATCAGCTTGATATGAAAAAGTAAGATGCTTTCCACCTCCCTGCTCCCACAGGGGAAAAGTCAAGGTAGAAGAGTCCCAAAAATTGGCCGGGCGCAGTGATTCACGCCTGTAATCCCAGAACTTTGGGAAGCTGAGGCAGGCAGATCACGAAATCAAGAGATTGAGACCATCCTGGCCAACATGGTAAAACCCTGTCTCTACTAAAAATACAAAAATTAGCTGGGTGTGGTGGCACACACCTGTAGTCCCAGCTACTTAGGAGGCCAAGGCAGGAGAATTGCTTGAATCCAGTAGGTGGAGGGTGCAGTAGGCCGAGATCCTGCCACCACACTCCAGCCTGGCAACAGAGCGAGACTCCCTCTCAAAAGAAAGGCTGGGCGTGGTGACTCAAGCCTATAATCCCAACAGTTTGGGAGGCCAAGGCGGGTGGATCACAAGGTCAGGAGTTCAAGACCAGCTTGGCCAACATGGTGAAACCCCATCTCTACTAAAAATACAAAAATTAGCCGGCCATGGTGGTGCATGCCTGTAGTCCCAGCTACTCCGGAAGCTGAGGCAGGAGAATCACTTGAACTGGGACCCAGGAGATGGAGGTTGCAGTGAGCTGAGATCACGCCACTGCACTCCAGCCTGGAAACAGAGCGAGACTCCATCTCAAAAAAAAAAAACGGAGGAGTCCTACAAATTAACAAAAATGTATACCCACATAACCAACACAAAGCAACACCTGCAGAAAAGTGCAATGCAACGAAAGGTTCTCTGAGCACATGCAAGGATGTCCTCATTCTTCAGGACATCACACTGAAGTACTTAGGCAGCAAAGGGACATGATGCTGCTGAAGTACTCTAAAACAGGTCAGGGAAAAGCAGCGTGTGTAAGTGTGCATATATAAATGTGTATGAGGATGAATGCATTAGGCGTAAAAGTGAGTGGGTGCATATTTAGACACACACAGAGAGAATTAGATAGCAAATGGGACAAAATGCAAACAACTGGTGAACTTGGGTAATGTGGATATGATTTAATCCACATATGCAGCTACATCAAAATACCTGGGACTAGGTAACCGGTACAGAACAGAAATTTATTTTCTCACAGTTCCAGAGGCTGGGAAGTCCAAGATCAAGGCACCAGCACGTTCAGTTGTCTGGGGAGTACTGCTCTCTGCCTCCAGGATGGCACCTTGATGTGACATCCTCCAGAGAGGAGCAGCGCTGTGTCCTCACCTGGCAGAAGGAGGAAGGGCAAGAACGCCGAATGCTGCATGAAGTCTCCTTTGTAAGAGCCTTTTAATGCCATTCACAGCGGAGGAGCCTTCATGGCCTGATCACCTCTTAAAGGCCCCACCTCCCAATACATCACATTGCCAGCACCTGAGTTTTGGAGGGTTGAAACCACAGCAATACATTTATGCACTGCACAGTGACATTTCAGTCCGCAACAGTGGTATGAACCATATACGACAGTGGTCTTATAAGATTACAATGGAGGCCAGGCGTGGTGGCTCATGCCTATAATCCCAGCACTTTCAGAGGCCGAGGCGGACGGATCACCTGGGGTCAGGAGTTCAAGACCAGCCTGACCAACATGAAGAAACCCTGTCTCTACTAAAAATACAAACTTAGCCAGGCATGGTGGTGCATGCCTGTAATCCCAGCTACTTGGGAAGCAGAGGCAGGAGAATCACTTGACCCCGGGAGGCGGAGGTTGCAGTGAGCCGAGATCGCGCCACTGTATTCCAGCATGGGAGACAGAACAAAACTCTGTTTCAAAAATAAAAAAAAAAAAACAAGATTACAATGGAGCTCTCACTGCCCCTGAAGACTTTCCCAAAGGACAGGACGTGGAGGTGGAAGACGGTGACACTGCTTGCCTGGCTCCTGTGTGGGCCTAGGCCAATGAGTGTGTCCGTATCTTGGTTTTTAACTAAAAGTTTTAAAAGTTTTAAAAAAATTTAAATGTTTTAAAATAGAAAATAGTATACAGAAAAAGTATATAAAGAAGGAGAATACTGACCGGGCACGGTGGTTCATGCCTGTAATCCCAGCACTTTGGGAGGTCAAGGCAGGTGGATCACTCAAGGTCAGGAGGTCAAGACCAACCTGACCAACATGGTGAAACCTCATCTCTACTAAAAATACAAAAATTAGCCGGACATGGTGGTGTGACCCTGTAGTCCCAGCTACTTGGGAGGCTGAGGCAGGAGAATCACTTGAGCCTGGGAGGTGGAGGTTGCAGTGAGCCGAGATCATGCCACTGCACTTCAGCCTGGCAATAGAGCGAGACTCCATCTTTAAACAAAATAGAAGGAAAGAAAATATGTTCAAGGAAAATAATAAAACAACAGTGTGAGCAGACGCACTATTTGGAGCTGGATTATTTGGTTTGGAGTGGCTTAGGCCAGAGACAGGTAAGAAATCAGCTAACAGATCCTTGGCAGGGTACTGCCCAGATGTGACCCCATGAGCCACTGTGCTTGAAGAATTGCCTGTGTAGAAAGCGCTCATCCCAGACAAATAAAGCTGGAGGCTTGGAAAAACATGTTCTATCAAGTTTCAGCCTAAATTGGACAGAATTGTCCGATAAAATAAATTATGTGATTGACTTACAAGCCACAATTCCCCCTCGCCCTGTTCCTCCAAGCTGATATTGCTGGTTCTGTGATTGAATCACATGACACACTGGCACATCTGTCCCCCATCTGACTGTCACAACCTGCTAAGCCTTAAAGAGGCTATTCTGTTCCTTGGAAGGACAAACCCAAACATGAACAGCATCCAGCGCTCTTCAGGGGCAGCCTCCCTCCTTGGAGGTAACAGCCAACAAGCCATTTGGCGGTGTGTCACAGAAGGAAAGAGATTCTTGAATCTATGCAAGAGCTTTCCAAGATGATCACAGATGATTCCAGCAGTGAGCAATTCTAAATGGAGAAATGAGCCTTCTCACCAGCCTAGACTCACCATGCTAAACTTTATGGGACTTGAGCAAGCTCTCAGACAACCATAGAAAGACAGGAAGATACTAGAAGCCAGACTGAGAAGACAGTGAGCTCATCTGGCTTTTCAGTTGTGAGAACGTAATGCAAGGGACCCTGCAATACCCCACTCTCCCTTGAGGAAACCCACAGCTGCTCTCCAAGCCAAGATCCCAGCTCCATGACTCGGCCTCCAGTATTTTGGGGGAGGATTTGGTTGGGCACACCTATGTATGTTTGTACCACATGAACTGTATAGCCTGAAATGTGATTGATATTTGTATTTGAAAAAGGATGTGGGACTAGGGAGAAGTCAAGACATGGGATGAGAAAAGAGGGTCCTGGCCGGGCACAGTGGCTCACGCCTGTAATTCCAGCACTTTGGGAGCTTGAGGTGGATCACTTGAGGTCAGGAGTTCAAGAACAGCCTGGCTAACATGGTGAAACCCCATCTCTACTAAAAATACAAAAATTATTTGCGTGTGGTGGTGTGCACCTGTGACCCCAGCTACTTGGGAGTCTGAGAGAGGAGAATGGCTTGAACCCAGGAGGCGGAGGTTGCAGTGAGCTGAGATTGCGCCACTGCACTCCAGCCTGGGCTACAGAGTGAGACTCCATCTCAAAAAAAGAAAGAAACAAAAGAAAAGAGGGTCCTTTTCCCCCAGAACTGTAAGATGATGGGATCTATTTATTTCGCAAAGATACCTTGAGTATTAGCTCTGTCAATCAGTGAGCAAAGCCCTGGAAAGACACAGCTGAGGAGCTCCCAGTCCAGTGGAGGGAGACAGACACCGATCATAACGGATGGTGAATGTCCTCGCCCCATCTCCCTGGGGTGCTAGGAAGGAGGCACATTCACATGCAGGTGACATAGTTTAACAAAGATATGGCCAGGCACAGTGGCTCACACCTGTAATCTCAGCACTTTGGGAGGCCAAGGCAGACAGATCACAAGGTCAGGCGTTCAAGACCAGCCTGGCCAACATGGTGAAACCCTGTCTCTACTAAAAATACAAAAATTAGCCAGGTATGGTAATTACTCAGCTGTAATCCCAGCTACTTGGGAGGCTGAGGCAAGAGAATTGCTTAAACCCAGGAGGTGGAGGTTGCAGTGAGCTGAGATTGCACCACTGCACTCCAGCCTGGGTGACAGAGCAAGACTCCATCTCAAAAAAACAAAATTGAATACATACATACATACATACATACATACAAAGAAGGGTGGTAGCAAAGGAGGAAGAGGATATCCTTGGAAAGGCCAGCTTCACCATCCGACAGCTGGATTCGGGCCCAGCTCTTTACTGACAGGTGGCACATAATTGGGCCACCTACTTCACTCCTGAAACTGTTTTCCCTGGAAAGAACAACAGCAGCCTTCAGAAAGGTGAAGCCGCAAGTGTCTGACACAGCATCTGCCATGTAGTAGACCCTCGGCCAAGGAGGCTCTTCCCCTTTGACAGCTGACATCAGACCAAGCAACCACATAAGTCCTCAATTATGGGTTTAATTGGGTCTCCCAGAAAGATATGTTGAACTCCTTACCTTACATCCCCAGTACCTCGGAATGTGATATTATTTGGAAATAAGGTCACTGCAGATGTGATCAAGTTAGAAAGAGATTAGCCAGGCGCGGTGACTCACACCTGTAATCCCAGCACTTTGGGAGGCGGAGGTGGGTGGATCACCTGAGGTCAGGAGTTCAAGACCAGCCTGGCCATCATGGTGAAACCCCATCTCTACTAAAAATATAAAATTAGCCAGGCATGGTGCGCATGCCTATCATCCCAGCTACTCAGGAGGCCAAGGCAGGAGAATCGCTTGAACCCGGGAGGTGGACGTTGTGGTGAATGGAGATCACGCCACTGCACTCCAGCCTGGGCAACAAGAGCTAAACTCCATCTCAAAAAAAAAAAGAGGAGAGATCATCCGGGGGCACAGCAATCTTTTAATCCAGTATGGTTAGTGCCCTTAGGAGAAAAAGAAAAGATAGAGACACACAGGGACAATGGAGACACAAAACGGAGGCCAGCCTCTGCAAGTCAAAGAACTCCAAGGCATGCAGAAAAACCCGCAGAAACGAGGAAGAAGCATGGAACTGACGTTCCCACGGAGCCCTCAGAATGAAGCTACCTGGAAGACATCGTGACTTTGGACTTCCGGCCTCCACAATGTTGAGAGAATACATTTCTGTGGTTGGAAGCTACCAGTTTGTGCTGTGTCATAATGGCAGTCCCAGGAAAAAGCCCTATCCTCCTCCCCTCTACCACCACCCTTTTAAGGAAAAACGAAATTCTTGCCTTCCCTGAGAAAACATGGCACTTTTACAAAAGTAACTAACAAATAACATTTCAGGAAATGCTATCTTCGCTAATAAGCCCTCGCAGCAGAAAGAAATGGAGGTGTTTTGTTGGTTCTTTTTTTTCTCCCTCCTCCTCCCTGACCCTCTCATAATGGCCGCCACCATTTGGGGTTGTTTAATGATTCCCCAAGGGATAAACATACAGCTAGAGAAGGACCTTCAAATCCAGTCCAGAAGGTCGGGACCACAGACCCCATGACTGGAAAGGCTGGTTCATACCCCACGTACATCGCACCTTCCAGAGGCCCCTTAGCACTGCCGCTCAGTTACAATGGTGAAGAACCCAGAGGCTATTATTTTTTTTTTACCATAATTGGCTCTCAGCAAACCACAGGTCAATCAGGATGGGAAGAAGAGAGGGAGAAAGTCAATGCAAAGCAGAAAATCACTTTCCTAGGCATCTACACAGTTAGAAGGAAAACAAGTGACCTTTGAACCTGATTCGCCCAGTGAAAGTGACTCAAGCACAACGACTTTCTTTGGCCCTTCCTGTCTACCTGTTATTCTCTCAAGACTGGTATTCTCACTGGAACCCACCAAATCCATGAAGTGGGTTTTGTTTTTGTTTTTGTTTTTTTTGAGATGGGGTCTCGCTCTGTCTCCCAGGTTGGAGTGCAGTGGCGCGATCTTGGCTCACAGCAACCTCCACCTCCAGGGTTCAAGCGATTCTCCTGCCTCAGCCTCCAGAGTAGCTGAGATTACAGGTGTGCACCATGACGTCCGGCTAATTTTTGTATTTTTAGTAGAGACGGGGTTTCGCCATGTTCTCGAACTCCTGACCTCTGGTGATCTGCCTGCCTCAGCCCCCAAAAGTGCTGGGATTACAGGAGCCAACACGCCCAGCCTCAAGAAGTAGTTTTTACCAATAACAAAGAATCCATTTGTTTGGAAATGTGGGACCAAAGGGCTGAATGCCCCGTTCCCAGCCACCTGGGAATTCAGAGTAAGACTAAGAGCAGGCACTGCCTTGTCCATCCTCCTTACACTCCCTGAGGTTTCACTTAGCTGTTTTGAGAGCTGGGGGGAAGTTCCAGTGTCAAGGAATTCAACTGGCAGAATTAATGACTCAATAGCTTCAGTTCTAATAAGGTTACCAAACCAGTCTGCCAAGTAGCATATCTTTAAAAAAAAAAAAAAAAAAAGGTAAAAGGAGAAATACCAGAGAGGACGTTTTAGGGCCCACAAGCACTGTTAGGAAGAAAGCAATGTTATTATTTGTTTTTTATTTATGTATCTTTGGAGACAGGGTCTCGCTCTGTTGCCCAGGCTGGAGTGCAGTGAGGCAATCTAGGCTCATGGGAGCCTCAGTCTCCTGGGCTCAAGCAATTATCCCACCTCAGTCTCCCAAATGGCTGGGATTACAGGCGTAAGGCACCGCACCCAGCCTGGAAGAATTTTAAGAGAGGACTGACTTCTATGTCCATTACTACCACAACCACCACCATCACCCATCACCCCCTACCCCACTCCCCCAAATCTGGACCAGCACCAAGCATGAGGAAAATGGAACTAAGGATGGAATTTCAGCTAGAGAAAAAAGGAGATCACGAGGCCTGGATAATGGGTCAGGTGGGAGGAGTTTCTGCTCCATTCAGGAAGCGCCGTAAGATGTTTTTTGCCCAGATCATCTGTCTTGAGTTTCCTGGTTCACTCTGGAGTGCACCCTTTAATGCATTTCAGTTTCCCTTTACGTTCAGATCCTAATGATTCAAGGATTGCTAATCCAGGTGGCGGTACTCTCCAGTTTGGCTGCCTGCCATTTCTCTGCTTAGAAGCATCTTATCAGAGGGAGAGCAAAGGAAGTTTAAAGAAAGGCAATCAGTCAAGCAAGGCACCCTGACATTCCAGCCTCTTACTTGAGTTAGGATGATGAAATTAACTTGGCAGAGGCCAATTCAAAAATAGGAAAAAAAAAAAAAAAGGCCAAGCATGGTGGCTCCTGCCTATAATCCCAACACTTTGGGAGGCTGAGGCAGGCGGACCACCTGAGGTCAGGAGTTCAAGACCAGCCTGGCCAACATGGTGAAACCCAGTCTCTACTAAAAACACCAAAACTAGGCTGGGCACTAATTTACAAAATTTACAGCTCACACCTGTAATCCCAGCACTTCGGGAGGCTGAGGCAGGCAGATCACCTGAGGTCAGGAGTTCAAGACCAGCCTGGCCAACACAGCAAAACTGTGTCTCTACTAAAAATACCAAAATTAGCCAGGCATGGTGGCGCATGCCTGTAATCCCAGCTACTCAGGAGGCTGAGGCAGGAGAATCTCTTGAACCCGGTTGGTGGAGGTTGCAGTGAGTCAAGATCACGCCACTGCACTCCAGCCTGGGTGACACAAGGGAAAAAAAAGGCAGGTAAAGAATAAGCCCCAGGCGAGGTGGCTCACACCTGTAATACCAGCACCTTGGAAGGCCAAGACAGGCAGATCGCTTGAGGCCAGGAGTTCCAGACCAGCCTCACTCCCCGGACACTGAAAAAGGTCTTGCTCCGTGTGGTTCGCTTTGAGTGCAGCAGTCAGGTCTGGGTCACATGCACACAAGGAGGCAGGCAATGAAAGCTTTACACTGAAAAATCTCATAGTTAGCTTCGAAAGGTGGGACATACCCAACCCCCGCCTTCACCCAGAAAGACCATCCCTGCTCCCCAGTGTTCACACGAGAAGGGCCTACGCTCCCCCGACCAGGCTGCCCCAAGTCTGTTCTGGGGTTGTTTGGGTAGTGTAAACACATGCTCCAAATGAGCAGCAAACTCCTCGTCTCCCCAAAGGGATAAATTGCAGGCATCACTCAAAAGAAAACAAGATCTGCTGAGCCTGAAGCAAATGTGTCTCCTCTCCAGTGTCCCAAGGGCCCCCATGCGTGAGCACTTCCAGACTCGTGCCTTCTCTATCATCTGAATCTTAGGCAGCTCCTCTTCCCTGCGCCCCAGTGCCACCCCAAGTTCCTTGAAGGCTGTCTTTCCATCTCTTTCCTCAGCGTACTGAGGACGACACCAGTACAGACCAGGAGGAAACCCAGCAGAGAAGATATACAGTTTGGGGAGCACATAGAAGAAGAGCTTGGCCCCAACCCATCTCATAGAAAAGCTCATCTGGGCCAAGGCATCAGACAGCTGACATTTCCTCAATTCTCAAATGAGAGAGCCACCCGCTGGGCTTGGATGTATGTTGCAGTGACATGGCTAAATGTACCAAGGTCAAAACTGTCTGTAATCCACTACTGTGTCTCCCTTAGGAAAATGATGAAGAAGGTCTGGTGTGGTGGGCTCATGCCTGTAATCCCAGCACTTTGGGAGGCTGAGCAATTGGGTTGCTTGAGGTCAGGAGTTCAAGACCAGCCTGGCCAACAAGGTGAAATCCCGTCTCTACTAAAAATACAAAAATGAGCCGGGTGGGGTGATGTGTGTCTGTAGTCCCAGCTATTGAGGAGGCTGAGGCACGAAAATCACTTGAACCCAGGAGGTGGAGGTTGCAGTGAGCCAAGATTATGCCACTGCACTCCAGCCTGGCCAACAGAATGAACTGTGTCTCAAAACACAAAACAAAACAAAAAAGGGCAGGGCAGCGCGAAGGGGAGGGAGGGAGGGAGGGAGGAAGGAGAACCTCAAATCAGTCAGCGCACCAAAGTACACTCACTTCTTCTCTGAGAAAACCAAGATGGCAGGCTGTGGAGATCCAGCACTGTGGTTCCTGCATGAAAACAGAAGCTGATGGTGTCAGGACCTACAATACCTCTTTATCGTCACAGTAAAGTGTGACCTCGGAAGACTGGAGAGGTTGAAAGACCAGGAGAAATTCCACCATTTGAGACACTACTTGCCTAAAATAAGTAGGTTAATTTACACTTTTTAAAAAAATATGAGGGCCAAATTATGGCCCCTTCCACATCCAAAATTCTAAGCATGATTTGACAGACTAAGTATCCCCAATATTCCAATGGAAGCGTTGGGATCAGCCCACCCACTTTCCAAAGCCAGTCTCTAATGCTTATATGGTGTCATTTGCAAAAGGATAAAAGAATGGCTGGCCATGGTTGCTCACATCTGTAATCCCAGCACTTTGAGAGGTCGAGGCAGGTGGATCATGAGGTCAGGAGATTGAGCGCATCCTGGCCAACATGATGAAACCCCGTCTCTACTAAAAATACAAAAATTAGCTGGGCGTGGTGGCTCATGCCTGTAATCCCGGCTACTCAGGGGGCTGAGGCAGGAGAATCACTTGAACCGAGGAGTCAGAGGTTGCAGTGAGCCAAGATCGTGCCACTGCACTATAGCCTAGCAAGAGTGAGACTCCATCTTTAAAAAAAAAAAAAAAAAAACAAATACAGTAGGCCAGGCGTGGTGGCTCACACCTGTAATCCCAGCACTTTGGGAGGCCATCACAAGGCGGGCATATCACAAGGTCAGGAGTTCGAGACCAGCCTGGCCAACATGCTGAAACCCCTTCTCTACTAAAAATACAAAAAATGAGCTGGGTGTGGTGGTGCATGCCTGTAATCCCAACTACTCTGGAGGCTGAAGCAGGAGAATCGCTTGAACCTGGGAGGGGGAGACTGTGGTTGAGCGGAGATCATGCTATTGCACTCCAGCCTGGACAACAGAGCAAGACTCCATCTCAAAAAAAAGAAAAGAAAAGAAAAGAAGTAACTGTCCCTTCTGCCAATCCCTGTCCAATCTTATAGTGAACACGAGGGATCCTGGATCTTCCCAGTGAAGCGTGAGCCCTCTCCAAGTTAAGCACGAGCATGCAGATGGCTGGCATGCTGTCTGTCTTGACTTGCTGAAGAGTGACAGGTTCCTGCTTGCCTGCATATGCATTACAGAGCAACCCAGGACTACAATGAACAACCGCCTGAGATGGGCTGCATTTGTTGGTAAAAGGAGATCTGATTTAATCTTCACAGAAAGGCAAGGGTGCCTCTAGAAGAGTGGGCATGTCCACTGAGAAGCGAGGAATCCAACCCTTTGGGTAATTCATTCTCCGATTCTTTTCAAGAATGGGCTGCCACTATGTCAAAAAAGAAGGTGCGACAAGTTCGCTACCTGGCTATTTCAGAAGCCACCTTGAGAGCAATGCACCACTCCTCCAAGTTCAAGAATGCCAATGCAACAGAAGCAATATAGACAGCCTGGATCTAGGCCCCTCCTCTCTTAGCTCTGAGAAGACTAAAACATGAAAACTTCCAAAGCTGGGAAACCTCCTACTTCCCAGTTAGCTCAAACCAGTGGAACGAAGGCTAGTTCTCCAGGCAAATGCCTCTGAGGCTCATGAGTTCTGCAGTGGAGGGGGAAATGCAGGAACTCAATTTGGTTTTTCTATGTTCAGATCCCAAGCCATCCCTTTCTTCTTTCTTTGGATGTTAAAGTGGTACTCATAGGCACGAATTTTTTGCAGGATCTCTTGCTTGCTAATAACTGTTGTTGCTTAAAAAAAAAAAAAAAAAAAACCTTCTAGAGAAACCTAACCCTTCTCCTAGAAGCTAAGAACTTAACTGCTAAAGTCTTCTCCACATACTAGATATTCCTTCCCTTATATTGCAAGGCAGAAATGATCTCTTTTAAAGAAATCAGCAAGTACCTTCAACAAATTTGTTAGCAGCCTCTGACATCCCCACACCGGAGACCTTAGAAGCACCAAAAATAAAAAGATACAATCCCTGTCATAAAGGGACTTAGGACGCAAAAGGAGTGAGGACCGCCTGGGCCTAACGCAGCATGCCATGGTGTGTAGCTAAGAACAAACCAGATTCAATCACAACTCAGCCACCAGCTGGCCAGGTGACCACAAAGCCAACAAGCTACTTAACTCTGTTTCCTCACCTAAAAAATGGAGATCATGAATCCACCTCACAATGTTGACGCAGATTCACTGATGTAACTCAGCCAGGCATGGTGGCTCATGCCTGTAATCCCAGCACTTTGGGAGGCTGAGACAGGCAGATCATGTGAGGTCGCGAGTTTGAGACCAGCCTGACCAACCTGTCTCTACTAAAATTACAAAATTACCCAGGTGTGGTGGCACATGACTGTAATCCCAGCTACTCGGGAGGCTGAGGCAGGAGGATCGCTTGAACCGGGAGGCAGAGGTTGAGGTAAACCAAGACCACGCCATTGCACTCCAGCCTGGGCAACAAGAGCAAAACCCCATTTAAAAAAAAAAAAAGGTTTAATTCTTGCAAAAAAACTTAGCTATCTATAGGAATATTTTCATCAGCATGAATAATTAGATTATAAGACCAAGCAGTATAAATGTTAAAAGATATGAAAGGTCAAGGAATTTTAAAACTAGAAGACCTGGAAACTGGATAAACAAGGAGCAAAGAGGTAAAGAGAGATCAATAAAAAAAAATTAAAAGTATTCTTTTTTTTTTTTTTTTTTTTTTTTTGAGACAGGGTTTTGCTCTTGTAGCCCAGGCTGGAGTGCAATGGCATGATCTTGGCTCACTGCAACCTCCGCCTCCTGAGTTCAAGCGATTCTCCTGCCTCTGCCTCCCGAGTAGCTGAGATTACAGGCATGTGCCACCATGCCCAGCTAATTTTGTATTTTTAGTAGAGACGGGGTTTCTCCATGTTGGTCAGGCTGGTCTCGAACGCCCTCCCTCAGGTCCACCCACCTCAGCCTCCCAAAGTACTGGGATTATAGGCGTGAGCCACTGCGCCTGACCAAATGTATTCTTCTTAAGCCAAACTCACTGGTGTCATTCATGAACACAGGGAATTCTTGACCAAAAAGATGACTGCTTCAGCCAGCACACTCTGGAGCACACGGAATTAAGGAGAGCACCCATTGAGAGTAGATACTGCAGAGAATTGTAGGGAAAAACATCAGTGAATCTGCATTACCATCTTAGATGTTTAGAGCCTCTGAAGTTTTTTGAGCTGGAAAGATGGTCAAAGGTTACTATTCCAGCTCCTTTTAAAAGCTGATGCCAGGCTGGGCACTGTGGCTCACACCTGTAATCCTAGTAATTTGAGAGGCTGAAGCGGGTGGATCACCTGAGGTCAGGAGTTCGAGACCAGTGTGGCCAACATGATGAAACTCCGTCTCTATTAAAAATATAAAAATTAGCAAGGTGTGGTGGCAGGCGCCTGTAGTCCCAGCTACTAGGAAGGCTGAGGCAGGGGAATCGCTTGAACCTGGGAGGCGGAGGTTGCAGTGAGCCGAGATCTCAGGCCACTGTACTCCAGCCTGGGCAACAGAGTGAGACTCTGTCTCACAGGAAAAAAAAAAAAGCTGATGCCCACAACAGGAAACAAGTGACTCGCTCAAGGTCCCAGAGCTTGCTGGAGACAGAGCTCTGATCACCGCCCAGGCACTGATGGCTGCCCTCAGAGTTTTCTGCCCAGCACAACTTCTTCTCTTCACAGCAGGAAATCAGACACCTATACCGGCTCCCTCCCCATTTCCATCTCTCTTCCCATCCTTAATAGCACTCTCTCTAAACTCATGCACTCACACACGCGCACACACACACACACACACACGCGCAAGCGTACACGAATCTTTTTCCTCTTCCTTTTGCTTCCTTCCATATCTGTAAGGTATAGTGAAATACACATCCATAAAATTGATCATCTTAACCCTTAAGTGTACAGTTCAGTGTTATTAAATACATTCATATTATTGTGCAAATATCACCACCATCCATCTTAAAAACTCTTTCCATCTTGCTAAGCTGAAAGTCTACACCCATCCAACACAAACTCCCTTGAATTTGACTGCTCTAGGTCCCTCATACAAGTGGAATCACATAGTATTTCTCTTTTTGTGACTGGCTTATTTTACTTAACGTAATGTCTTCAAGGTTCATCCATGTTGTAGCATGTGTCAGAATTTCCTTCCTTTTTGACCAGGCGCAGTGGCTCACGCCTGGAATCCCAGAGCTTTGGGAGACTGAGGCAGTTGGATCGCTCAAGGTCAGAAGTTTGAGACCAGCCTGGGCAACATGGTGAAACCTTGTCTCTACTAAAAAAACACAAAACTTAGCCAGACATAGTGGCGCAAGCTACTTAGGTGGCTGAGGCTGGAAAATCGCTTTAACCGGACGGCAGAGGTTGCAGTGGGCTGAGATCGTGCCACTACGCTCCAGCCTGGGCGACAGAGGGAGACCCTGTCTCAAAAAACAAACAAACAAATTTCCTTTTTAAGGCTAAATCACATTCCATTGTATGTATACACATTTTGTTGACCCATTCAGTCAACAGACACCTGGGCTGCTTCTACTTTTGGCTATTGTGAAGAATGCTGTTATGTGCCTGGGAATGCAAATATCTAAGTGTCTGCTTTCAATTCTTTTGGGTAGAGACCCAGAAGTGAAACTGCTAGATCATATGGTAATTCTATTTTTAACTTTTTGAGGTGCATGCACCTTTTAAAAAATTTGTTTTTTTTTTTTTTTTTTTTGGAGATACAGTCTTGCTCTGTTGCCCAGGCTGGAGTGCAGTGGAAGGGTCTCAGCTCATCTAACCTCTGCTTCCCGGGTTCAAGCAATTCTCTTGCCTCAGCCTTCCAAGTAGCTGAAATTACAGGCACCTGCCACCATGCCCCACTAATTTTTTTGTATTCCTAGAAGAGATGGAGTTTCACCATGTTGGCCAGGCTGGTCTCAAACTCCTGACCTCAAGTGATCTGCCCAGCTCAGCATCCCAAAGTGCTGGGATTACAAGCGAGAGCCACCGCGCCTTGTCCCTTTTGAAATTATATCACACTCCTCCACAACTGCCACTGACAGCAAAGTAGGTTTTCTTTTTTATTAAACTAATGTGTATTCAGCACCAATTATATGCTAGGCCTTGGGCTATGTACCAGGGATACGATCAATCATGACCTAAAGTCACGGTCCCCATCCTCTTGGGACTGACAGCCTAGCAGGATGGACAGACAGGAATCAGATCACAGGCAGCTATCTGGGGCAGACAGACCACAGTGAAACTGACGCAGGCAGCAGTAGTAACTCTGCCATCAATCGTATTATGGGAAGGTGTTTTAGCATGGTAGCCCAAGGGTAGGTCTGTGCTGTAGGTTGAACTGAGCACCTTAAAGGATATGCTGAAGTCCTACCTCCCAGAACCTGTGAATGTGACCCAACTGGAAATAAGGTCTTTGTAGACATAATTAAGTTAAGATGAAGTTGTACTGGCATAGGGTGGGCCCTATTCTAACGACCAATGTCCTGGTAAAAAGAGGGAGACTTGTACATAGACAGACACGGGGAAGGAGGACATGGAAGGCACAGGCAGGCATGGGAAGGACGCAGCTGCACACTGAGGAAGCCACCAGAAGCTGGAAGAGGCAAAGACGGGTTCTCCCCTAGAGCCTTCAGAGCGAGTGTGGCCCTGCTCACACCTCAAGCGTGGACTTCCAGCCTCCTTAACTGTGAGAGAATACATTTCCATTGCCTGAAGTTCCCCCTCGGTGGTACTTCATTAGCACATCCCTAGGAAACTCACAGGGTGAAATATGGGAAAGTCCTAGGACAGGTTCTTTTCTACCTTTCCCTGGAGTAGGGAGGAGAGAGAGAGAGAAATAAAGAACTAGGTTTTTGCCAGGCACAGTGGCTCACGCCTGTAATCCCAGCACTTTGGGAGGCCGAGGAGGGTGGATCACAAGGTCAGGAGATTGAGACCAGCCTGAACAACATGGTGAAACCCCACCTCTTCTAAAAATACAAATATTAGCCAGGCATGGTGGTGCATACTTGTAATCCCAGCTACTCAGGAGGCTGAGGCAGGAGAACCACTTGAATCTGGGAGGCGGAGGTTGCAGTGAGCTGACGTGCCACTGCACTCCAGCCTGGGTGACAGAGCCAGACTCCATCTAAAAAAAAACTAGGTTTTCATCTTGCAGCTTCTAACCAATTTTTGATCCTGGCCTGTGGACCTGAGTCTCAGCTTCAGACTCTGTAGGGTTAGCATGCCCTTATACTATCTCTGAGACCCCAGCACTGAAGGGGTCCTAAGATTCCCACGGAGCCTTTTTCAAGCTAGCCCACAGGGGCAGCTCCCAATCTTCCCTATGGGAGACCAACGGGCACGCTACTGGTATTGAGATGTGATGCGCTGCAGGACATTAAGCAAACTGGGCTGTGCTAGGAACGCACCCTGCCCCTCCCCCTTGCCTTGTCATGAACAAACAATGCCTCCACCCATATGTGTAGAGAAGCCAGCAAGAGGTGAGACCCCCCCACAGGAGGCAATGAAATCTTAAAGCTGGGTCATAGAGCAGGCCACTAATTTTCCGTAAGATTTATGTTTGAATACATGTTGGGTGTCTGTGTGCCTCAGCGGTGGAGGTTATGGGGCATGGAGGGCACCCTGCACAGTGATTCTTCAGGACTACCCCCTAAATCCTACCTGCTGAGGCTGGGAGGTCACCCCAGGCAGAATCACCCACTTAAGGAACCACCACTACAGCTAGGAGTGCCTCACCCCGTTGGATGCATCAGGCGTGACATGGGGAAGCCTCCAGAATATGACATGGAAAAAGGAAGCAGACATCCCCTGGCACGGGGGTGCAAGCCCAGCTCTCCTGGAGTCCTGCAAAGCCCCCAGGACCCACTCAAGGGCCATGTGAGCCCCAAGTCACCTGCCTGGCACAGGCGCCACCTCCCACCCACTCCTCAGGCACCCAAGTGTTCCAGCGCCCATCACTGCACCTCCTCCGCCACTGTCAACACAAACACCCACACCCAAGCAGGAAGTAAAAATAACCAGGCGTTTCATAGCGTGCCTCATGCCTCACACCTCATCCCCTGCCCCAGGCACGCCTCTCTCAGTCCCCTGCAGGCCTCAGGGAGCCACAGAGAGGGGAGAGGGGCAGGGAGAGAGACAGTTCCATGCCCGGTGCTTTGTCTACACTGTCAGACAGAGATCATCTTTAACAGGGACAAAGTTAGAGGCCCTTCCCTCTCAACAAAGACGGCGCTGCATGTGTCTCTCTCAGGGCACCCCCCCCTACCTAGAATGACAGTTCTTTCTACCAGAAAGTTTCACATGCTAGGAGAGCCCGCAGAACTTCAGGGATGAGTCAGCCGATTGTCGCCCTGATACCCACCACAGGGCCCCTCCCCAGGCCACGGGAGTGTGTTTATTTATCTCAAGTAGCTGTTATCAGTGCCCAGGCAGAAAAGTTGTGAAAATCGTAACTTCAGACCAGAACCAGCATTCACAAGGCACAGCCATCGAAGGACCTCCTAACAGCAAACCCCGGTGCTATGGGATGAAGTGTGTCCTCCTAAAAGATAATGCTGACACCCTAACCCCTGGCACCTGTCAGTGTAACTGCATGAGTGCGCTAGGTCTGCCATAACAAAATACCAGCGTCTAGGTGGTGTGAACAACAGCAATTTATTATCTTACAGTTCTGGAGACTGGAAGTCCGCGACCAAGGGGCCAGCAGGGTGGTTTCTGCTGAGGCCTCTCCTCGGCCTGCAGATGGCTGTTTTCTTTCTTGCTGTGTGCTCTCACAGCCTCTCCTCTGTGCCAGCACATCCTTGGTGCCTCTATGTCCAGATTTCCCCTTCTCATCAGCACAACGGTCAGATGGATTGGAGCCCACCCTAAGGACCTCTCTAGAGGTCCTAGCTCCAGATACAATCACATTCTGATGTACTGAGGGTTCGGGCTTCGACATATGAATTTTCAACATAGGAAGTTTTGGGGGGACACATTTCAGCCCATAGCAGACCTCATTTGAAAACTGTTGGGCTCGGTGCAGTGGCTCATGCCTATAATTCCCGCACTTTGGGAGACCAAGGCAGGTGGATCACCTGGGGTCAGGAGTTCGAGACCAGCCTGACCAACATGGTGAAACCTCATCTCTACTAAAAATACAAAAAATTAGCGGGGCATGGTGGTGCACACCTATAATCCCAGCTACTCGGAAGGCTGAGACAGGAGAATCACTTAAACCCAGGAGGCGGAGGTTGCAGTGAGCTGAGATTGCACCACTGCACTCCAGCCTGGGCAACAAGAGTGAAACTCCATCTCAGAAAAAAAAAAAAAAAAGGGCCAGGCACAGTGGCTCACGCCTGTAATCCCAGCACTTCGGGAGGCCGAGGCGGGGATCACCTGAGGTCAGGAGTTCAACAACAGCCTGACCAACATGGAGAAACCCCATCTCAACTAAAAATACAAAATTAGTCAGGCGTGGTGGCAGGTCCCTGTAGTCCCAGCTACTCGGGAGGCTGAGACAGGAGAATCGCTTGAACCCAGGAGGCGGAGGTTGCGGTGAGCCGAGATCATGCTATTGCACTCCTGCCTGGGCAACAAGAGCAAAACTGTGTCTCAAAAAAAAAAAAAAAGTTAGCCAGGTATGATGGTGGGCACCACGCCTGTAATCCCAGCTACTCGGGAGGCTGAGGCACGAGAATTGCCTGAACTTGGGAGGTGGAGATTGCAGTGAGCCAAGATTGTACCGCTGCACTCCAGCCTGGGCAACGGAGTAACACACACAAAAAATTTTTAATCATATTGATCTGAATTTTGATACAACCATAGTCCTCAAAACCTCCAGCACTCTGAACTGCAGAGCCCACGCCTAGAGATCTGAAGTGTGGTCCCTGCTAGGGCAGCTGCACTGCTCTCTCTCTGCAACAAACAGGCCTCCCGCAGCCCGCAGCTGGGCGGAACCACGGGACAAAGCAGACTTTGTTCCAGTGGAAAGCCGATGTTAGGAGCTGGGAGAGATGGAAAGCAAGATACAGTCACTTTATTTCTTGCTTCCAACTCTCATTAAGTCTATTACACAGGTACACAACAGCTTCCAGACCCAGAAGTGGGCAGAAAGGCCTTGCCTCGTTCGGTGACTCTTTGCCAAAGGACACTGTGGAATTGACTACACTTTTGTAGAAACCCAAGATTCTTACACCCTTGACAAAAAACAACTCCTGCCCTTTCTTCTCCACCTCTTCCCTTTCTTTGCTATCGACCACAGGCCCCGGCTCCAAAATCAGGACCCACTAGCCCTCGTGTGCCTGGACTGCCCCCTTCTTCTTTTGTCACTCTAGGAAAATCTCACCCATCTTCCAGGTTGAATTAGATACTCTATTCTCCATCCCATTGCACAGAAATCCTCAGAGTGGTCTCTGGGCCAGTGGCATCAATATCAAAATCTGTGCATTGGGTCCCAGATCTACTGAAGCAGAAATTAGGGGTGAACCAGCAATCTGTGCTTCCACAAGCCCTGCAGGGGGTTCCAATGCTCGCTCAAGCTTTGCCCATTCTAACAGCCAGAATCAGTACTTTACCCCTCTCTACTTAGCTTAGGGTCTTTGTCATTGTGAGTCCCTCAGAGTCTGGCACAAGCTAGACACCCTATAAACACCCACTTGTTGAATTAACCTAAATAAGCTCTTCCACAACTGGAAAAGGCAGTGTGAAATTGGCCACGTGACAGGCTGCTGAACCTCCACCACCATGTTCAGGCATGCAGCGCCAGCAGCACCCAGGAATCCTGCGGAATAAAACGAGACTCGGTCAGAATTTCCATGGAGCAAGTGATTTGAGAAAAACTAATGTTTGGATCCTGTCCATGACCACCGCATGTAGTAAGGCTCTAAAACACACTAGGGACTGGACGCATGGCTCACACCTGTAATCCCAGAACTTTGAGAGGCCAAGGCAGGCAGATCACCTGAGTCCAGGAGTTTGAGACCAGCCTGGTCAACATGACAAAACTGCATCTCTACTAAAAATAGAAAAATTAGCTGGGTGTGGTGGTGTGCGCCTGTAATCCCAGCCACTCAGGAGGTTGAAGTAGGAGAATCACTTGAACCCAGGAGGTGGAGGTTGCAGTGAGCTGAGATGGCGCCACTGCACTCTGGCCTGGGAGACAGAACAAGATTCCATCTCAAAAATGAATAAATAAAATAAAGTAAAATACACTAGGGGCTGGGCACAGTGGCTCACACTGGTAATCCCAGCACTCTAAGAAGCTGAGGCAGGCAGATCATCTTGTGATCTGTGCCTTGAGGTCAGGAGTTCAAGACCAGCCTGCCCAACATGGTGAAACCCCATCTCTACTAAAAAACACAAAAATTAGCCCGGCATGGTGGCAGGTGCCTGTAATCCCTGCTACTAGGGAGGCTGAGACAGGAGAACTGCTTGAACCCAGGAGGTAGAGGTTGCTGTAAGCTGAGATCTCACCACTGCACTCCAGCCTGAGTGACAGAGTGAGATTCTGTCTCAAAAAAATAAATAAAATTTAAAAATAAAACATAGTAGGGAAATGTTGGGAATGACACTGGTTTATGTCTCAAAAGGGGTCTTCACTGGCTCCGTCGGGACAGCAGAGTTGAAGCACTCCCTAAGGAAGAGAATTCTTTAAGAGAAATTAACCCACAATATTTGGTGTGACATCCATCCTCTTGGCCCATTAGAGTCACTGATTCCAAGTTTCCACCCTGCAAAACTCAACACACTATTGGTGTTCACACAACTGGACTTACCCCACCATCAAAAAAAAAGAAGAAGAAAAGATAGATAAAAATCAGAATAAAATTGTATGACAGGGAAGCATAGCACAAAATCCTTAGAAATATAATGAATTCAGCCAGGCACAGTGGGTCACACCTGTAATCCCAGCATTTTGGGAGGCTGAGGCAGGTGGATTACAAGGTCAGGAGTTCAAGACCAGCCTGGCCAAGATGGTGAAACCCCATCTCTACCAAAAAATACAAAAAAAATTCGCCAGGCATGGTGGCACACACCTGTAATACCAGCTACTCGGGAGGCTGAGGTAAAGAATTGCTTAAACCCAGGAGACGGAGGTTGCAGTGAGCCGAGATCGCAGCACTATACTCCAGCATGGCCAACAGAGCAAAATTTCATCTCAAAAAAAAAAAAAAAAAAAAAAAAAAAAAAAAAATAAATATATATATATATATAATGAATTAATATTTTGTAGGGTTGTGTGTTTGCTAGGCACTATGCCAGGGTCTAAAAGGGC
>CAUYLG010077411.1:0-13894 GCA_963573385.1 Cacajao melanocephalus
CCGCATGTTCTCACTCATAAGTGGGTGTTGAACAATGAGAACACATGGACACAGGGAAGGGAATATCACACAGTGGGGCCTGTCGGGGGGTGGGAGCGCTAGAGGAGGGATAGCAGGGGATGGGGGGATTGGGGAGGGACAGCATTAGGAGAAATACCTAATGTAGATAACAGGGTGATGGATGCAGCAAACCACCATGGCACATGTATACCTATGTAACAAACCTGCACATTCTGCACATGTACCCCAGAACTTAAAGTATAATAAATAAATAAAAATGAAAAAATTTTAAAAATAAAATAAACAAAGTTAGTTTGTCAAAATAGGAGACATAACATATCTTGTTTACCAGTTTCTTCATTTAAAGCTTTTATATAAATACACACGTTATCTGCCTCCACTTGTACCCTTGATCCAGTCCCCATGCATGTGAGGCGGGAGCAGATTTGGGGCCATTTGCCCTCCACCCAAAGTGTTAGGTTGGTACAAAAGTAAACTCGGTTTTTACCATTACTTTTAGTTTGCAATTACTTTTATTGGCAAAAATCGTGAATACTATTGAACCAACCTAATAATTTGTCTTGGGAGATATCTAAGAAAGTTCCTTGGGAACTTTCTTAGGACCTTGTCTTGCTTTGCCAATAATCCTGAAAGGACCTGGGTTTTACTAAACATCTTTGTGCTTAGGTCACTCATCAATGTTCACTTTCAGCAAGTCAAGCAAATAATCAGAATTACATAAGTCTTACTTAGCATGGAGAGAGGTGAAACAAAAGGAGTGTTGATTATTTCAAAGTGGATCTGCTTGAGGAGATAAAGGAATGCTGGGTAAATGTCAGTAACATACTTAACGCTTGGGCCACTTTGACTTCAACCCCAGATGTTTACATCCCTACTGCACCCTCGATTTCCATGGAATGCACCACTATCATTTACTTTTCTAGTTTGCTCCTGTAAAAACTTCTAATATTTATCCAATGAGATTATCTCCTGATACTTATTATTAATTTATCATTTGGCTTAAGGATCTGAGGTTCCTTTCAGCAAATATTTGATAACCTCTTACATCATAAGCATTTTGCATGGTACAATGGAGGACACAATAGTGAATGAGAAAGACTTATCCCTGCCTTTGAGGAAGTCACAGTCTGGCAGGGAGACAAACATTAAATACACACAGTTAAGAAATAATTCTGCAAAAAATTAATTGCTATTCTCATAAGTGCTGCAAACAAAAGTACAGAGTGTCAAGAGAGTAGCTAACAAATGGCCAGAAAGTACTGGTTCTTAGAGATCACAGTTCAAGTCTGGAGTTTTATTCCAAATGTAGTGGAAGGCTTCAAGGATTTAACCAGGAATGAGGATTTTAAAATATTTTTTAAAAACATCAACACAATAACAACATATCTCTGTTGCAAAAAAATAACTGAAAACTTCCATTTCCATATATTAAAAGTCTTAAGACACTGTTTTTCAAACTGTGTTCTTCAAGAATTCCTTCTCTTGAAATGTGGTCCATGTATAACTCAAGTTTGAGAAGTGCTGCTGTGGGAGTTGGGTGGAGAATGGCTTGAAGAGTACAAGTGAAAAGTAATATACAAATGTGGACGTTAATTCAGAGAGGGCAAGAAACTGCGGAAATGTTAATCAGAGTAGTGGCAGGAAAGGCAGAGAGAAACAGACTGGTCCCAGAAGGTAGAATGTGTGACTCTGGTTGGTTGTTTAAGTGATCAAAGGAGACAGAAGTATCAAGCATAACAGCCAGACTTTGGGCAGGTATAACTGAGTTGATGGTTATTAGTGAGACAATAATAGCCATCAATTATGTACTGCTTATTATGCACCAGGTAGTATTCTAAATACCCTCTCTATATTAACTCATTGACTCCTCATGAAAACCTAGGAGATAAGAACTACTTTTTACATTTTGTTTTTTTGTTTTTTTTTAAAGATGGGGTTTCACCATGATGGCCACGCTGTTCTTGAACTCCTGACTTCAGGTGATCCACCCACCTCGGCCTCCCAAAGTGCTAGGATTACAGGTGTGAGCCACTGCGCCCGGCTTAAAGACTTACTGAAGGTCACAGAGCTATTAAAATGGCAAAGATGCCTGAACTGATAAAGAAGTAAGTTTGCAATAGAAAACTAAGAATTCAATTTTGGATATGCTGATTTTTAAATTGCTATAAGACATCCAAGTAGAATTGCAGAGAAGGCATTTGGCTATAAGTTGGGACTCAAGGGAATCTAACATAAAAGTAAAAATTGGGAAAATATTCGTCTATTTGAAGGTTTGGATGTGGGTGAGAACACCTAGGGAGAGTGTGTAGCATGAGAAATAATAATATTAGTACAAACCCCTGAGGTCACACAAAATTTAAAGTTTCAAAACAGATTGGTAGTAGTACAAAGAAGGAGTCAAAAAAAAAAAAAACTGGGAGAAAAATTAAGGTCGATGATATTGTCACAGAAAACATGGGGAAAATGTGTCTGGAATTTGAAGGAAGAATCAACTATATTCAGTGATTTTGAGAATTCAGGTAGAAAATACAACCCACAGAATGGGACAATATTTGTAAATTAGGTACCTAGAATGTATATAAAGAACTCTTACAGTTTGCTAATAAAAAGATACTTGGAAACCCAATTAAAATAATTAGTTCTCAATAAAGTTTTCTCTTAAAAAAGATGCCAGGTGGCTAGGCACTGTGGCTCACGCCTGTAATCCCAGCACTTTGGGAGGCTGTGATGGGCGGATCCCAAGGTCAGGAGTTCAAGACCAGACTGGCAAACATGGTGAAACCCCATCTCTACTAAAAAATGCAAAAATTAGCTGGGCATGGTGGCTCATGCCTATAATCCCAGCTACTTGGGAGGCTGAGGTAGGAGAATTGCTTGAACCGGGACCCTGGAGGCAGAGGTTGCAGTGAGCCGAGATCACGCCACTACACTCCAGCCTGGGCTACAGAGCGAGACTCCATCACAAAAAAAAAAAAAAAAAAGAAAAAAGATGCCAGGTGTGGGGGCTCATTCCTGTAATCCCAGCAGTACTTTGGGAGAATGAGGCATGTAGATCACTTAAGTGAGGCCAGGAGTTAGAGACCAGCCTGGCCAACATGGCAAAACCCTGTCTCTGCTGAAAAAAAAAAAAATTAGCTGGATGCAGTACCACATGCCTGTAATCCCAGCTCAGGAGGTGGAGGTTACAACTAGCTGAGATTGTGCCACTGCACACCAGCCTGCGCAACAGAGCAAGGCTGCCTCAAATAATAATAATAATATATATATATATGATATATACAAATATCCAATAATTTCATGAAAAGATATTCAACATCATTAGCCATTAGGGAAGGTATAGATAATGTTACCATATTACCGTAAGACCCAGTAATTCCACTCCTAAATATACACGGAAAGAATTGAAAATATCCATAGAAAACTTGTACACAAATGTTTATAGCAGCATTAGTAAAAAAAAAAAATAGAAACAACATAAATGTCCATCAACTACTGAAAAGAGTCAGGCATGGTGCTCACGCTTGTAATCCCAGCACTTTGGGAAGCCAAAATGGGCAGATTGCTTGAGCCAAGGAATTCGAGATCAGCCTGAGCAACATGGTGAAACTCCATCTCTACAAAATATACAAAAATTAGTTGGGCATTGTGGTGCACGCCTGTAGTCTCAGCTACTCAGAGGCTAAGGTGAGAGGAACTTACACCTGGAAGGTCGAGGCTGCAGTGAGCAATGTTTATTATGTTGCTCTCTAGTCTGAGTGACAGAGTTAGACCCTGTCTCAAACAAACAAAAAAAAAACTCTACTACTGAATAGATAAATAAAATGTTATATATCCACGCAGTAGAATATTATTTGGCCATTAAAAATGAAGTTCTGGGCTGGGCATGGTAGCTCATGCCTGTAATCTCAACACTTTGGGAGGCCGAGGCGGATGGATTACCTGAGGTCAGGAGTTCAAGACCAGCCTGGCCAATATGGTGAAACGCTGTCTCTACTAAAAATACAAAAAGTAGCCAGGTGTGGTGGTGGGCGCCTGTAATCCCAGCTACTCAGGAGGCTGAGGCAGGAGAATAACTTGAACCAAGGCAGAGGTTGCAGTGAGTCGAGATTGTGCCATTGCATTCCAGCCTGGGCGACAAGAGTGAAATTCCATCTAAAAAAAAAAAATCAAGTTCTGATGCATGCTATAACATAGATGAATCTTGAAAACATTATACTGAATGAAAAAACTAGTTATAAAAGACCATATATTGTATAATTCCATTTATATGAATGTTCCAGAATAGACAAGGTATAGAGAGAGAAAGTAGATAAGGTTTCCTATGACTGGGAGGACTGGTTAGTCACTGCTAATGGGTATGAGGTTTCTTTTGAGGTGATGAAAATGCTTTATCATTGACTGTGGTGTGACAGTTCACACATATTTGTGAATACACTAAAAACCATTAAACTATATTTTCAGTTCAATGAGATGCCAGAAATGTGTGGCCAAAGGCTAAGAGAGATAAGAATTTAGAAGGGGATTTATTATGTACAATATTAAATTACCTCTACAATTATCATTAGGATTGGATCCCATTATGCCCCAAGGAGACAAGTACAACATCTGTTCCAACTCACCTGGCCTCTTTCTTTCTTGGAAAGGCCCGGAGAATACTACCTTAATTAGACATTAAGATATGAATTAGTGAAAGCAAATTGTTGGGATTGACAGTGAAACATTTAGCCATTGAAATTATCTCAGTCACTATAATGTGTTCCCAGTTTAGCGAAAATTAGATGGCAGTACCTAATCATCAAAGACAAGTTGTGGAAATTACCATAACCGGCTATAGAATCAGAGTGACAACAGAAGTGTTTTGATCCACAGTGATTTATGACATCACTTAACAAAACATAAGATAACTGGGAATTAAATAGATGGTCAACTGATTAAAATATTGTTTGAACTATATAACTGGAAAAGCTTCTAAATATAGTGTATTACTTATCTACTTCCACATAACTACCCCCAGACTTAGTGGCTTAAAACAATCATTTTCTTACAAATCTATGTGTAGCAACGTGGGTTAGAGTTAGCTAGGCACTTCTATTCATCTTGGCCACTGTTATTCATTGTTATTCATGTGACTTTAGTCATCTGGTAGCTCAACTAAAGCCAAATAATCTAAAACCACATCTCTACTAAAAATACAAAAATTAGCCAAGCATGGTGGTGCTTACCTATAGTCCCAGCTACTCCACAAGCAGGAGAACCCAGGAGGCGGAGGCTGCAGTGAGCCAAGATTGCACCACTGCACTCCAGCCTAGGCTACAGAGCAAGAATCAGTCTCAACCAAAGAACAAGATTCTGCATGTAAGAGACCCACAGTAGCTATAAGGACACACAAAGACTGAAAGTGAATGAATGAGAAAAGATATTCCATGCAAATTGTAACCAAAAGAGAACAGGAGTGGCTATACTTATATCAGAAAAAGAGACATTTTCAAAAACTGTTAAAAGAGACAAAGAAAATTATTATATAATGATAAAGAAGCCAATTCATCAAAAAGATATAAAATTGTAAATATTTATGTACTCAACATTGGGTGCATAAAGCAAATATTAACAGAGCTAATGGGAAAAATAAACAGCAAAACAGTAACAGCAGGTGACTTTAATACTCCACTTTCAACGATAGATAATCCAAACAGAAAATCAATAAGGGACTACCATATTTGAACAATGCTTAGACCAAATGGACCTAACAGACATATACGGAACATTCCATCCAACAGCAGGAGAGTACACATTCTTCTCAAGCACACATAAAACATTCTCCAGGACAGATCACTAAGTCACAGAATAAGTTAACAAATTTTAGAATATTGAAATTATATAAAGTATCTTTTCTGACCCCAATAGTATAAAACTGGAAATCAATAATGTGAGAAAAATTAGAACATTTACAAATACATGGAAATTAAATCATATACTCCTGGAACAATCAATGCGCAAAAGAGGAAATAATAAGGAAGTAAAAAAGTATCTTGAGACAAATGAAAAGGTAAATACAGTATCTGAAAACATACGGGATTCAGCAAAAGCAGTACTGAGATGAAAGTTCATAGTTATAAATGTCTACATTAAGAAAAAATAAAGATTTCAAATGAACAAACTAAGTTTACACATTAAGGAACTAGAAAAAGCATAATCTAAACCCAGTTATCAGAAAGAAGGAAACAAAGATCAGAGCAGAAACAAAATAGAGAATAGAAAAACAATGCACTAAAATCTCAGAATTCACCACCATATAATTCATTCATGTAACCAAAGAAACTTGTACCTCAAAAGCTATTAAAATAAAAATTAATTTTTTGGAAAACTAGTTCCCCAGGATATTCATAGTTCCTTTACAGAAAAAGTGTTCTATGACCAAGTACAATTGGAGAACTCTGTGTTCCGTGGTCCAACATTGGTAGAAATGTAGCCTAATGTATAATAAATTTTCCTTTATAGAGAGTCAAAAGGCATTAGATATTGGAGGCTGGGGAATATCTGACAGTAAAGAAACCTGTTCATCACTGTAAAAAAAAAAGAAAAGAGAAAAAGAAATCTAACTCAACATAATACAGGCCACATATGACAAACCCACACCTAACATCATGCTCAATAGTAAAAAGTTGAAAGCTTTTCTCCTAAAATCAGGAATAAGACAAGGGTGCCCATTTTTATCATTTCTATTCAATATCAACACTAGAAGTTCTAACCAAAGAATTAGGCAAAAAAAAAAAAAAAAAAAAAGAAAGAAAGAAAGAAATGAAAGGCACACAAATTGGAAGAAAAAACTAAAATTATCTCTGTGTACAGATAACATAATCTTATATAAAGAAGGCCCTAAAGACTATATGAAAAAACTGTTAGAACTAATAAACAAATTCAATAACACTGCAAAAAAGCAAAATTAACATTAACAAAAATCAGTTGCATTTGTCTACATTAACAATGAAATAATCTGAAAAAGAAATAAAATAATCCCATTTATAATAGCATCAAAAATAATGAAATACATAGAAATAAATTTAACCAAGGAGGTGAAAGATCTGTATACTGAAAATTACAAGATATTGATGAAAGAAACTGAAAACACAAATAAATGGAAACATTTCTCATGTTCATGGATTGGAAGAATTAATATTGTCAACATGTTCAAAATATTGTTAACATGTTCAAAATGACCTATAGTTTCAATGCAATCCTTTTCAAAATTCCAATGGCATTTTTCACAGAAATAGAAAAAAAATCGTGAAATCCGTATGTAACCAACAAACTTCAAATAACCAAAGCAAAAAGAAGAAAACTGTAGGCTCACACTTTCTGATTTCAAACTATATTCCAAAGCTATACTAATCAAAACAGTATGGTACTGGCATTAAAAACAGACACACAGACCAATGGCACAGAGTCAACAGCCCATAAATCAACCCACATCTATACAGTCAACTAATTTTCAACAAAGGCACTGTGAATACACAATGAGGACAGAATAGTCTCTTCAATAAAAGGTACTGGAAAAACTGAAAATCCACACAAGAAAGGATGAAATTAGACCCCTCTCTTACACCATTCACAAAAAAATAACTCAATATAAAGACCTAAAATTGCAAAACTCCTAAAAGAAAACATAGAAGAAAAGCCCCTTGACATTGGTCATAGTAATGATTTTTTCATATGACATCGAAAGCATATGCAACAAAAGTAAAAATAAAGTGAAACTACATCAAACTAGAAAGTTTATGCATAGCAAAGCAAAAAAATCAACAAATGACAAGGCAGTCTGTGAAATATTTGAGAAAACATTTGCAAACCTGAATCTGATAATAGGTAAATATCCAAAATATGTAAGAAACTTGTGCAACTCAATTGCGAAACGAAAACAAAAACAAAACAATCTGATTTTAAAATGGGCTAAGGAACTCAACATTTTCCAAAGAAGACATAAAAATGGCCAACAGGCATGTGAAAACATGTGCGATATCACTAATCATCAGAGAAATTCAAATCAGAATCATAATATGATATCACCTTATACCTGTTAGAGTGGCTATTATGAAAAAGACAAAAGATAACATGTATTGGCAAGGATGTAGAGAAAAGAGAATCTTTTGTGTTTGCAGAATGTAAATTTGCACAACCATTATGGAAGAGAGTATGGTGGTTCCTCAAAAAATTATAAATAGAACTGCAATACGATCTAGCAATCTTACTTCTGGGTATATATCCAAAGGAAACAAAATCAGTGTTTCAAAGAAATATATGTACTCCCATGTTCATTGCAGCATTATTCACAATAGCAAAGACACAGAAACAACCTACGTGACTGTTGATGGATGAAGGGATAAAAATTGTGATACAAACACACACACACACACACACACACACACACAGGTGTGTGTGTGTGTGTGTGTGTGTGTGTGTTTCCATAGTAGAATATTATTCAGCCATAAAAAAGGACATAGTGCTCTTTGAGACAGCATGGATGAACCTGAAGAATATCATGCTAAATGAAATAAGTCACAAATATTATGATCTCATTTATATGTAGATTCTAAAAATATCAAATACATAGAAACATATAATAGAATGGTGGTTTCCACATATATATTATATAAATATACGAGAGAAAGGAAGAGATTTATTACAAGGAATTGATTCATGCTGTTACGGAGGCTAAGAAGTCCCACAGTCTACTGTCTGCATGCTAGAGACCCAGAAAATTCAGACCAAACTGAAGGCCCAAGAACCAGGGGAGCTGATGGTGTAAATCTCAGCTTGAAGGCCAGGAAGATAAGATGTCCTAGCTCAAACAGGCTGGCAGGAAGCAAAAAAGGGGTGAATTTCTCCTTCCTTCAAGGTTTTTCTCTATTCAGGGTCTCAACAGATTGACTGATGCCCACCTACACTGGAGACAGCATTCTACTTTACTGAGTCCACCAATTAAAATGCTAATCCCATCTGGAAACACCCTCACAGATACATCCAGAAATAGTGTTTAATATGGACACTCAGGTGCCAATCAAGTTGATGCAGAAAATTAACCATCACAGAGATACAATGCAAATACTGTGTCATTAAGTCATGACACTCTTAGCTAGGCTGACAGCATTCGCTAATAGCTCTCAGAACTGTGATAGGCAACACTTCTCACATGTAGGAACTGTCCTGGCAGGGCAGAAATTCACATTTGGTGCATAGCTCTCTGGTTTTCCTCCTTGGCTAGGAAACTCTCTCTTTTCTCCTTGGCTAGGAAATCCACATTTGGTGCATAGCTCTCTGGTTTACCTCCTTGGCTAGGGGATCTATCTTAGGAGAAAAATCATAGGTCGAAAACCACTATGCCAAAGATCTCTTCATGTGTTGGGTTCTCCAATACTGCCTGCTTCAATTTTAGACTTATGACTTTCACTTCCATTTTTAAAATTTTTTATTTTAATTTTTGTGGCTACCTTATAGGTGTATATATTTATGGGGCACATGAAATGTTTTGATACAAGAATGCAATGCATAATAATCATCACATCATAGAGAAGGGGATATGCATTCTCTCAAGCATTTATCCTTTATGTTACAAACAATCCAATTATACTATTAGTTATTTAAAATGTACAATTAAATTATTATTGTCTATAGTTACCCTGTTACTCATTTTTTCTAATTTTTTGTACCTATTAACCCTCTCCTCCTCCTTCCTGCCACTACTACCCTTCCCAGCCCCTGGTAACCATCTGTTTATTCTCTGTCTCTGTGAGTTAAATTGTTTTTATTTTTAGATCCCACAAATAAGTGAGAATATACAAAGTTTGTCTTTCTATGCCTGGCTTATTTCACTTAACATAATGATCTCCAGTTCCATCCATTTTGTCACAAATGACAGGATCTCATTCTTTTCAATGGCTAAATAGCACTCTGTCATGTATATGTACGACATTTTTTTGTATTCATTCATCTGTTGTTGGACACTTCGGTTGCCTTCAAATCTTAATTATTGTGAACAGTGCTTCAACAAACATGGAAATGCAGATATCTCTTCCATATACTGATATCCTTTCTTTTGGGTATATACCCAGCAGTGGGATTGCTGGATCATATGGTAGCTCTATGTTTAATTTTTTGAGAAACCTTCAAACTCTTTTCCATAGTGATTGTACTAATTTACATTCCCACCAACAGTGTACGAGGGTTCCCTTTTCTCTATATCCTTGCCAGCATTTGTTTTTGCCTGTCTTTTGGATAAAGCCATTTTAACTGAGATGAGAAGATATCTCATTGCAGCTTCAATTTCCATTTCTCTGATGATCGATGATGTTAAGCACCTTTTCAAGTACCTTTTCATATGCCTGCTTGCCATTTGGATGTCTTCTTTTACTTCCATTTGTATATGTTGTATGTGTTTGCATGAAAAAATCTACTTTGTCAGGAAACATAAGACATAAAGTGAAATGGAAAAAAGGGAAACATTACAGGAGTCAGTCACCTAATATATGTTCACTGAGTGGAAGGCAAATAATGGATATGAACCCCAAAAGTTTAGGGCAGGAAACAAAGGAAAGTTATTTCCTCATTCTTTCTAACCACACTTTACAATTCTTCTTCCTGATTTATTACATTACATGGACAAATACACTTGACCACACCTCCCAACATTTCTCAATATTTGCTTGAGTGAAAAGAAGCTGAGGCAACCTGAAGGAGGAGCTCTCATTACCTTCTGCCCATCACCTAATAAATAGCCAATCCCTCAACATTCCAGTATGCTGTTGAAGAGATGAGGCAGTCACACCAGCTGCCCCTAGTGGGGCTCTTACTGTTTTCCCTTTTTCCAAGCCAACTATGTGAGATCTGTGGTGAGTACACTTTGAGCTAAAATTACTCTTGAGTGACAGTCTACTGAAGACTGTTGACAAGAGACTCTATGTAGAGTTATCTGAGAAAAGATCCCATTCCAGTTCCACATGTGGTTGGACTCCATGAATGATGGCAAGGGTGGCAGGAGATGGTGAGGAAAGTCCCACAATGCATGTTGTTGTAAAAGGAATTATAGATTGTGTGTTAACTTGCCTAACTGCTTTTTCTATGCTCAGATCCTCTCTAGCACAGCATCCCTGCCAAGTAACTCTTTACTCATGTGAATTTCCAATGAGAAAATTTATGCTCCCAGAAACTTTTCTAGATCATGGAAAGTGATCTTTTGGTTTTGATATGCAATCATTTTTTCTGAAATTCAATCCACGATTTTTGGGTTAACCCCTTGTACCTACACAGAAACAAACTAATAATCTCTTTCAAATAGTGATGATTGCTGTCTTGTCATGAGTGAGTTTAGATGTTCCAAGTTGCATATCCACCTCCCTTCAACTCTTTCTTAGGAGACATGGGATAAAGTTCCATCATCTCTTGCCTGGATGTTATCCCCAGAGAGTGTGTGGTTCTGTAAAAGAATAATAAAGCAAGAGAAGGGAAAACTAGATTCATGTTTAGTTTGATCCCTTAGTCATTGAATGACCCAACATTTCTGAATTTCTTTAGCTTTCTTCATAAATGAAGGATAATGAGAGGAGACTATTGAAGCAAATTATCTCCTGAAGTCTGGGGCAGTTCTCAGGTGCATTACTTCTCTTTTGTGAGACTTTACTCTGAAACTGAGCTTCAAACCAAAGATGATTAGGTGGTACAATCTGTGCTCTGTAACCAGTAAGAAGAGAACAACACCACAGAAGACAGGCTTGTATACATACAGGCTTGTATACATACAGGCTACAGCACAGACTCTTCTGACTAATTTTTCTCCTTGGCCTAACATTTCCCTTGTTGGATCCTAAGAATAGGGGATGGCTATGTAGGTTTTAGAGTTCAATTTGTTTTAAGTAATAATAATAATTAATTTATCTTTAGCAGTCAAGGAAGCTGATTTGAGTTGTTGAGCAGGAACTAAAAAGTCTGTTTCAGGGCCAGAAAATCTGCTGAGCTGGATGCTTCCACAAAATCTCAGAGAATTGACTCAATTGTTCCATTGTGTCTGCAACACATCATGACCTTTCTACAATCACTCTATTCAGATCTTCTTGACTCTTCCTTTTAAAGCTAAGAAAACCGGGCAAAGGAAATTACATTTCCTTGATTCTCAAGTATAGCAATAAAAACTCCAGTTGAGTTAGAAATAATAATATGTGCAGCATTTTACAGTTAATTCAGTGGTTTATTGTCCAATATCTATAAGGTAGGTGTTAACAGCCACAATTGTCAAATGAGAAAACTAAGAGTAAAACAAGTTACATAACTTATTATTCACAGTCATAAGTTAAGGAGCACAGAGTGTGGCCAAAATATGAATCCAAAGCTCATGTTCTTCTCACTCTCCCACTAATCCATTAGATAATATGGAGATGGGTAGGATCTGGGGCTACCCCTCAAGATTATGGAAAAATATATTGAGAAACTGTCCTGTGTTTTAAATAGTAACTCTTTTTATTCTCCTCTATTTCTTTGGGAGCTCCAGATTCTCCTACTTCCACAGTATAATGTGACTTCCCTCCATCTCTGGAATTGGGGCATATTGTAGACTAAAACTGGAAGCTTTTTCAAAGGCTGCATAATGCTGAATAATGATCTTGATGCCCAGCCATCTGGGCAATCAGACAATGAAGTTTTGGGGTCAATCACCAGTATAACAGAATTTGTACCTTCATTTTCTCAGCATTAACCCAATTGATTTAGAAGATGGAGAAGGAAAGAACTGAATCCAGGAAGTAGAAAGTCCTGCTGACTGAGAATCAGAAGACATGTAGTCTAGTTTCAGGGCCACCTCCAATTATGGAGGTTTCTTTAAGGACACTCTCTCTAAGCTTCATATACAAAATTAGGGAATGATGCTAGATATCCCAGGCAAGGAGTCTGCCAGTACACAATGGTAAGGCTGTACCAGTTGTTAAAATATTAAAACATTTTGATGCTAGTTGTTAAAGGAGTCATGTCTGGCATGGGAGGACGGTTCAAGACCCACCTTTGTATTATTCCACTAACACAGTCAGCAGCCACTGGATTGGTATACATCTGTGCCATACCTGTTACTAAATATTTTTATATAACCCCTGTTCCAAGTCTTACTATTTTCTGAGTATGTGTTTCTTATTTCTTCCTCCTCTGCCACAGAGGTAAGTGAAAAAAATGACATAAACCCTCTGTTGAATACAATGATCAATTCAAAGTATACCAGGGGAACCAGCACTGCCAACGTCCTGTTGTCCCTCAAACTTGCTGGAATCCAGAACCAAACCCTGAGGCAAGAGATGATCAAACAAATCAAATACAATATAAAAATGAGAGGTAAGTTTCTGTATTCTCTGGAAGATTTAGAAAAAAAAATTTTACCAATCTAAAAGATTATCTGCAACTAATCCTAAAAATTATGTATCCAAAGTATCCCTGCTACATCCATTCTAATGGTACCAAACTTGAGGTAACAGAAACATGCCCAAAATACATGCCCACGCCACTCACCCTAGAGCTAGGTCTTGCTTATTTTGGTCTTAAAAATAATTTTTCTTCCATTTGAAGTTTGAAGTGGTTTTTTCCAGTTCTGTGAAGAAGGTCATTAGCTTGATGGGGATGGTGTTGAATCCATAATTAATTTGGGCAGTATGGCCATTTTCACAATGTTGATTCTTCCCAACCATGAGCATGGAATGTTTTTCTGTCTGTTTGTGTCCTCTCTTATTTCCTTGAGCAGTGGTTTGTAGTTCTCCTTGAAGAGGTCCTTTACATCCTTTGTTAGTTGTATTCCTAGGTATTTTATTCTCTTTGTAGCAATTGTGAATGGGAGTTCACTTTTGATTTG